>BQKN01062323.1:82576-101440 GCA_022839385.1 Asparagus kiusianus
TATAAAAGTTAGTACACACACATTGTATAAATTGTTATCATCAAAAAATTATCATGGAGATATGATATTCAACATTTTAGCTATGTGTAGAAGAGACGACTATTAAACTCCCTGAAAATTTAACAAATCGAATGAGTTTGATTTATATTTTAGAAGACTCCAAAATATGTAATTATTTTACCATATATATCTATGACGTGTTGAACAAAATATATGGTGCCGATCATGAATTTGATGAGCCCATTAGTTTAGCTCATGATAAGACTTGAGCTCATCATCTCACAATATCATTACTCTATACACGCGTGCGCGCGCGCGCACACACACACACGTATGTATGTATGTATGTATGTGAGAAAAATGAGTATACTTAACACCAAACACAAATTTGCTACTTGGTTGTGACGTGAATATTTATTATCCACATATTTAAAGGTGCTCAATTAAAAAATGTTCCCACTTATTTATCATTCATTAAATAAGCGGATAAGAAGTGACTGCATCACTAATAAGCATAAAGTTAATGCGTAGTACTAAGCATACCTATTTTCTCATATATATGTAAGTATTCTGGTGCATGCAATGTGTGCCCAACACAGTATACTTATGTGCATAATAAAATGCTTTTAGACTCTAATTCCTTATACAAACTATGAGATCTCCAATATAAATGAATAGAGGTAAAATATTTACATAATTTAAATGAAGAGAATCAAAGCACATGTAGATCTGAAAATTTCACATTTGCTTCTTCTTCTCTCCTAAACCTTATACCTCAGTGTAGGCTGTCTAAAAATTACAATAGATAGCTGATTCCCATCAAGCTTCAACAAACAAAAGCTACAAACAGAGGACTTTTCACATAGATCAAGAAGAGTTACAAATTAACGACACTTCTGACAGCTGATGAAAACTCTATTCAGTAGCCTTCATAACCAACTGTGAAAGTTATAATCTGACGACTTTCACACCCCATAACAAGCAAAGATCAATGAGCAGTAGCCTTTGCGATGTTGTAATGGACGAGGTTACAAGCCAATAACCTCTCCCAAACGCAGAGCCCACCTCTGCGTTTCCCAAACTCAAAACGCATACGAACTGTGCGTTCTCCAGTAGACATTCAACTCTGCAACGCAGAGTTAAAACACAAAACGCACAGACTATGCATTCTTCAGCAAACACTCAACCCTGCGTCTCAAACTCAAGATGTAGAGTTGAGATTCAGCACACAAGTGACCTGTGCGCATGCGGCCTGTGCGTTTCAAATATCTAGCAGAGATTTAACTCCGTGTCTCAAGTCTTAGGCGCAGAGTTAAGGCCCAGAACGCCAACTTAGGCGTTTGACTTGTTCAAACACAAGCTGAACGTCCTCAAAACCGTTTATCCCACGTTTTGAGGGATTTTCGCCCACTTATGAGTGGATTTAGGGGTTGGTTACACCCCATATCCCCCTATAAATAACCGCATTACTCAACTGAGTAAGGGGTCGGTTTTGGGGTTGATCGGTTTCGGCAGCTAAACCGCACGGAGAAGGCGATTTTCCTGAAGATCAACGAACTGATCGGCGGTCAGTTAATCAAATCTCAGAGAATCCCTTCACCAACGGCAGATATACTTGGCTATTAACTGAATTTTTGGTTCTAACAACTCTGTTACAGAGTTTCAACTCGCTCTGAGTTCTAAAACTCGTAAGAGTTCTTAATTAAACTTGCAACGCAAGTTAATTACACTAATCGATTATTCGGTTCTCAACAACTCTTTTCAGAGTTTTCAACTCGTTCTGAGTTTCTTAAACTTGTTAAAAAGTTTTAAACCGGATTCATCATACAAGTCAATCGTTCTCGTGAGACAAGACGGTCGGATCGTCAACGGAGAGCGAATTCGACGCAAGCATTCGAAGGAGGCACTCCATCACTACCAGGAAGAACTCAGTTTTAAACAAAGGGGAGAATCAACTTCAATCTCCTCTCTTTTGTAATCGGAATCCAAATTGTAATCGATTTTGAGAGAATACAAATTAATTTTTCTTTTATTTTTTTTACTTCAAATTTTTCCACAAACACTAAGGTTTTTGTAGTGTTGAACAGTTTAAAGGAGTTTTGGATTTTATTACATTTGGTTTTTGAACATGGGAGGAGTGGTGGGTTAGTACTTAAGGGAGTTTTGGAGAATTTTAATTTGGCTTTTCCAAGTTTGCCCCAAAAAACTAACTTTCAAGTTGTATATAAAATTTGAGGGTATTATTAGGTTTTTAAAAAGAAGCTCACAGGCCCTAAAATCTAGGTCTCTTAAATATAGTAATAGATAGGGCTTGAGATGAAGGCTCATTGTGAGCTACCAATAAATGCATATGTGATAAGAACTAGCCGCTAGTGACATCAGACGGTGTATGTTACCATCATTGAGCTATTGATAGCTCTTTTAACAAGATGAGATGTCACTTTATAATTATCAAATCCTTTTTTCCTTTTTTTAATGTTCCATCTTGTCCAGTATATTTTTTGAGCTTCAGCTATTCTTGCTTTGTTTTCTTCATGTAAGTGTTTTTGCTTGTAACAAAAGTGGAAATTCCATCAAGAGGCTATCCGTGACTTGCTCATGAGGAGCATGTTGTTGATATCCTGAGAGGCAGAAATATTGTTCCATTAATTGAGAGCTTACAACAACAACAACAACCAAGCATTTATCCCAAATATTTGGAGTCGGCTACATGAATCATATTTTTCCATTCCATGCTGTTATGGGTGATCTCATCCGTTAAGTTAGTCTTAATCATATCTTTCTTAATTGTTTCTAACCAAGTCATTTTAGATCTACCTCTAGATCTCTTAGCCCCATTAACTCTAATATTAATATTATCAATTTTCCTAATCGGCACACTAAAAGGTCTCCGTTGTACATGACCAAACCATCTTAATCTATTCTCTCTCATTTTATCCTCAATAGGCGTAACCTCTAATTTACTATGGATTCACTCATTTCTTATCCTATCTTTTAATGTATACCCATAAAACCATCGCAACATTCTCATTTCTGCTACACTCATATTTTGAACATTTTTTTTAATTACCTAACACTCTAACCCATAAAGTATAGTTGGTCGTATAACCGTCCTATAAAATTTTCCCTTTAGTTTCATTGGTATTCTACAATCACATAAGACTTCCAAAGCACTCCTCCATTTCAACCATCCCGATTTGATTCAATGCACAACATCATCCTCTATCTCACCATCAGGCTTAGTGATTGATCCTAAATAGCAAAAATGATTAGTTTTAGGTATTTCCCGACCATCAATATGTATCATATATAGACTCTCTTCTTTTCTTAGTTTTACTAAAAGTAGAGCAACACGTGAGCATAAATATTAGGGTTAAATGCATATAGACCCCTAGGGTAGCAGTGTTTTGCTTGCCTAGACGGAATTCCGTCTAGGTTGCTTGTCAACTAGACGGAATTCCGTCTAGGTTGACAATCAACCTAGACGGAATTTCGTCTAGTTGACAAGCAACCTAGACGGAATTTCGTCTAGTTTGACCAGCAACCTAGACGTAATTCTGTCTAAGTTGATTTTCCGTCTTATTTGTCAAACTAGACGGAATTTTTCGTCTAGGTTGACGCAAACTAGACAGAACAACCTAGACGGAAAAATTCCGTCTAGTTTGACTCAACCTAGACGGAAATTTTTTCCGTCTAGATTGTTCCGTCTAGATTGTTCGTTTTTCTACTAGTGGCAGTTACTATCCCTTTAGTTTCATTATTGTAGATTTTCTAGGTTATATTTTTTGACTCTACTACCCTTGGTGAAGTCTCGTCAGATATTGCCTTTGGGTGAAATCAGTGAGTACATTTGAAGGTAAAAAGTAAAAAAAAAAATTAACTCAAGGGTTTTATCGGCAGCAATGAAACGAAGGGGCTGTAAGTGGAAATCAGTGATAGCGAGGGGCGTTTATATGCAATTAACCCTAAATATTATCTGATGTGTTCTTATAAATTACTTCATGAGATCGGTTAAATCTTTCTTCAACCCTTTGACAGTTCATTGTTGCGTGTAATAATAACTTAATATTTAAAAAAAAACTTCATCTTCCATTGGATTCGTTCTATTTGGGATGGATGTTGAGTTATGGTGATTTTGATGTATACAGTTAATCTGGATATAATCTGTTGTATATATATTAATATAGATTTTTTTTTTTATGATGATGATATTGATATAGATCTTCTTAATGACAGATATTTGGTCCTATAATAGTTCTAGCACAAAAATGAATTTTTATTGTTATTTTTCTGGTTGCGCAAATAAAGTGGATAGCTGTACGCTCTCGTTCTCAATATGAAGAGAGAATTGTCTATATCTATTTAACTTATTACAGTAAAAAAACTACTTATTTTACTCACTAGGTATAATTGATTGATTTTAGCATTCAATTCGCATGTGTATTTTCAAATCTTTTTAATTCTTTTGGTGAATGAAGTTGAATTTAACCATGAAATTTAAAGTAAATATGTTTGCTTTATAGATTTGTAATAGTAGATAAATCTGAAATCCTATAAAAAAAACAACGCAAGAAGCAATTAAAGAAAAAAAATTAAATCTTATTGCAAAATAAAAATCAAAATATATAGAAATTTCTCACCAAAATTTTGAAAATGTTGTAAGAAAACTAAACTGCTACAAAAAAATAAAATTGAGATATATTGAAATTTCTCACTGAAATTTATGGTTGAGGGAAGAAGACCATCATACAAATCTGTAATGATGAAGTAAAAAATAGGTGATGAATATATCAACAAATATGAATTAAAAAAATAGTGACTGTGGTATTTCTCACTGAAATTGATGGTCAAGGGAAGAAGTCCGTGTTTGAAAACTAAAATTTTCTCTGAGAGGAAGAAGACGATAAATAGAAATAGAATTTTTTTCCTAATTTTTTTTATTTCTGTTAATTTTCTAAATCGGATCTTACCAAGTATTTTTAGTAACCAAAATTTTGAGAGTCTTCGGTAATTAATATTTCCATGATTTTTGAGAGAGATATCAAGAGATCGAAGATATGAGAGAGATTGGTGGGTTGTTTAAAAGGAATGGTTTAGATTTAAAGTTATTTTTTAGATTTTAAATTAGATTTACATGTGGCAAAAAAATTTGTATATGAAAAGCTGATGTGTCAAGATGTGGAGAATTCAAGGTCTTTTGGTTTTTCTTTAAAGTATACACTAATAAAGAGTCACATTTTTTCCCGTGCTAAGCACGGTCTTAACTCCATGTTTTCCAATTTACATTCAGTTTTAGGTCCATCATTTAATAAAATAATCTTCATAATATCGAATACATTTCACCTAGTGAATTGGGAATCTATGTGTCAAGGGAAGGAGCAAGGGGGTCTGGGGATTTTTTCAGCAAAGTTCTGGAATTATATATGCTGCTGCTACAAAGCTCCTTTGGATGATTCATCTTAAAAAGGATCTACTATGGATCAAGTGGATTTACGGAAACTATTTACAGAGTCAAAATATCTGGGCTGTTCCATCTAAGGCAAATGATTCACGGACATGGAGGCAACCCCTCAAAGTGAGAGATATGTTGTTGCACATGTTTGGAAGTTCTGATAATATTAAGATTGCCATTGCTGAATGTTACATTGATGACAAACTTCAATTATCTGCAGTGTACAAGACTCTTATCCAGCCTATGAATGCAGTTTCCTGGGCTAAAACTGTTTGAGATAGTTTTCTATATCCTAAACATTCTTTCATATTGTGGTTAGCTTGTCATTCAAGATTACTCACCAAGGATAGATTGTGCCGAATGAGTATCCTGAGCACTAATCAGACTCATTGTGTCCTGTGTAATGGACATGAATTGGAGACAAGGAACCATGTTTTCTTTGAATATCAATATTCAGCTGAAGTCTGGAATTTGGTGATGGAATGGCTGGGATATAGGTGGAGGTCCTGTGTATGGAATTTGGTTTTGAACTGGTATTCATGTAACTTAAAAGGTAAAGGCCCTATGAAGAAATTGAAGAGGATATGTCTATCCACTGCAGTATATATGATTTGGAAGGAGAGGAATCAAAGAATCTTCCAAGCTAAAATGAGGCAACCTGCTCAGATTTTTAGTGATATTAAGTTTTCAGTTTTTACAAAAGTTCATAATGATATTTCAAATGTGCATATGAAAGATATACTTGAGAACCTGTAATTTTCTTTTAATTTCCAGATTTTCTGGTACCTTGTTGTTCTTTTCATTCTCAATTTGGAAAATGAATAAAATTTCAATTCATTGACCAAAAAAAAAATTTGAATACACACTCCATGAAAGATCAAACATATTATGCATAGTTGAATAATGATCTCTTCAATCAAGACCAGATTAAAAAAGAAAGGGAATGCTTAGGAAAATATACCAGACTTTTGGACCGTGAATCTTCATTTTACAGACAAAAACGTAACATTAAATGGGGTCTTTATGGTGACAAATATTCAAAAAAATTTCATTCCATTATGAAGGCCAAAAGGAACCATAATAGAGTGTTATCACTTTATGCTGAGAATGGTGATAGAATCACTGATATTTCTGATATAACTACAAAATTCACTGGTTATTATGAAAAACTTTTTGGTATTGCAACTCCTAGTATTACTCCTAATCCTGGGATGATATCTAATAGGCATGTTCTATCTTCAACTCAATGCAACACACTGATTTCCCCAGTTACTAGAGATGAAATAAGGCAAACAGTTTTCTCTATGTCAAATGATAAAGCCCCTGGACCTGATGGATACAATGCACTCTTTTTCAAAGCTGCATGGAAAGTGATTGGTGAGGATGTCTATCTTGCTATTGAGGAATTCTTCAATTTTGGTAATCTCCTTGGCACTTACAATTCTACATCTAATTACCCTAGTGCCAAAAATCCTCAATCCTAAGTCCCCTTTTGACTATAGACCAATCTCATGTTGTAACTGTGTCTACAAAATCATCTCTAAAATTATTACCAACAGAGTTCAAAAGGTAATGGGGTATTTGATTAGTGATGGGCAGAGTGCATTTGTCAAAGGAAGATCTATCTCAAGCAAAGTTCTTCTAGCTCATGAGCTTATAAAACAGTATGGTAGAAAGCTTACTTCTCCTAGAGCTACTCTCAATATTAATCTATGTAAAGCTTTTGATACCATAAGCTGGGACTTCATTAAATTCATGCTATCTGGACTATGCTTTCCTGAAAAGTTAATTTTGTGGATTATGGAATGTATCTCCACACCTAAATTTTCCATCTCTCTAAATGGAGCCCTTCATGGATATTTCAAGGGAGCTAGAGGATTAAGACAAGGAGATCCCCTTTCACCTTATCTCTTTGTGCTTGGAATGGAATACCTATCAAGAAAACTAAACACTCTTGCTACTGATAGATTGTTCAGGTATCACCCTAAATGCACCAGATTAAGAATCACACATCTGTTCTTTGCTGATGACTTACTCTTGTTTGCAAAAGCTGACATGTATTCTATAGCAAAATTGTATAGTCGCCTACAGGAATTTAGCAGGGTCTCTGATTTAGAAATAAACCCCGACAAGTGCTTTGTTTATATTAGTGGCATTGGGATAATGTGAAGAATCAGATTTGCACTTTTCTGAATTTTTCAGAAGGGGTATTACCAATAAGATACATGGGTATGCCATTAATCTCAAAAAGACTGTCGTGCTTGGATTGCTCCTCTTTGATCAACAAAATTACTGATCAGTTCCACAGTTGGCAAAAGAGGAAGAATTTATCGTATGCAGGCAGACTACAACTCATTAAATCTGTCATCCTTGGGGTACAAATCTTCTGGACTAGCAACTACATTCTTCCTATGAAAATTCTAGAAAAGATTGATAGTTTATGCTCTAATTTTCTTTGGAACCGTAAAATGCATTTGATATCAAGGGAGGTGATCTGCAAAGATAAAAAACAGGGTGGACTTCTGGTTTTTTCAGCAAAATTCTAGAATTTGGCAGCTACAGTTAAGCTTATATGGATGATTCATCTTAAGAAGGACCTTCTTTGGATTAAATGGATTCATGGAAATTATTTACAGCACTACAACATTTGGCAAGTTCAAGCAAGGGTGAATAATTCTTGGATGTGAAAACAACTTCTAAGAGTGAAAGATATGCTAATTGGAAAATTTGGAAGTGTGATTAATCTCCAAAATACTATCAGTAGTTGCTGCTCTGGGGATAAAGTTCAAATCTCTTCTATCTATAAAGAATTGATACATCAATCTCCTGAAGTACCTTGGTCGGATACTATTTGGGGTGGTTGGCACTATCCCAAACATTCTTTCATATTATGGTTGGCTATACACTCAAGACTGTTAACTAAGGACAAACTATGTCGCATGAGAATTCTAGATACAAATGCTTGTGTCTTGTGTTCTTATCACCAAGAAGAAACCTGTCGCCATATTCTCTTCGAGTGTTAGTACTCTGCTATGGTGTGGAATGAAGTTATGCATTGGCTGAAGTACAACTAGTGATCATGTAGCTGGGAGCATATCATTAGCTGGTATAGTTCAAGACTAAAAGGTGCTGGTTGTATGAAGAATTTGAAGAGGCTAGCTTTATTTGTGACAGTATACACAATATGGAAGGAAGGGAATTTGCGCATTTTCCAGGCTAAAGCTAGACCCCCATAAGCTCTTATCAGGTCCATAAAGATTGCCATCTTCTCAAAGATCTTGAATGATAGTATTCCTTCGGGTATAAGAGAAAAATTAGGACACTTGTAGTGCTGTTAATATGATTTGTTAATTCCCAGACTAAGTTCTGGTAGCTTTGACGTACATACATTTCACATATGGGAGATGGATAAAAGTTAATTCATTGACAAAATAAAAACATATTATGTATATTATATCATATAAAAGGTTAATTGCATCAATCATCATATGGTGAACATAAAATACCAAAACATGGCATAAGTCAACATTTATGTAAAAAACATATTATGTATATTATATCATATAAAAGGTTTTTGATAAATTTAGTATTAATTTTTGTATTTCAAAAATTAAATCACGTATATGTTATTCTAAGACAAATGTACTATTACCATAGGTCGGCATACCAATTGAATTGAATCAGGATGGTACCATTAATAATCAATCTGTTGAACTAAATCCAAACTTATCCACATCGAGATATCACCTATTGCAAAACAATGATACAAACAGGTTGGATTATTTATACATTAACTATATTTAATATATAATATTTTTATGTTAAATCTACTTATTACATATGCTTTACATTTTGCAGAGATGAATAAAGAACTAGCTGTTTCAACTATGAAGAAGAGGATTAAGACGAAGAAAAAATGATTAAAAAATATAGGAACTTTTCTTAATATGTTATTTATTACATCCTCTGATTGGTTGATTGATAGAGAATTTTTTTTGATGTGTCAATTGTGAATAATATTTTTGCACGTTAAACTATCTTATGAAATGCAAGTCACATTTAGATAAAATTTGATTTTCTTTATTTTATTCCTTTCATATGAAAAAAATTAGTTTAAATAGTGCTAATTTTTATTATAGCATTATATAATTTGTTCATTATCATGATTTCTAACCAGGGACATATTTTCTAACCTCAATCAGGGGGTTCTCATACTTTGGATGGGGAGATGAATCACTAAATTTTTTAACTTCTATTGGGATACGAGTGATTGAAATACAAAGAAATGTAGGTGTATCGCGATAAGACCGTGCTTAGCATGGGCTAAAAGACTAGTATTCTCTTATGCGATAGAGCCTTTAATAAGATTAGGGTTTTCGATAGGATATGAGATCTATGTTTATGTCAGGTTGAGAGCTAGAAAGATGAGCGACTCTTCCTGTAATCAGAATAGGCAATTGTCTATAGCTAACAAACATTCCAAAGATCTCTTTTGATTAAATATGGATGTCGTTCCCTCCAAATAGAGGAATCTGAAGATGGCTTTTCTTTAGAAAGAGTAGGGGACAAGAATCCAATTAAATGTGTCTCCACTCTCTCTTATTGTTTGCTGCATGAGTGACCGTACGTTGCAATGGAATCAAATAGAGCTCAAAGGATCACAAGAATGTCAATGACCGTCTTCAAATATGCTTCCGAATTGTATTCAGTTGAGAAACTAGTATATGACTTCAGATGTCGGATCTAAGAGTTAAGCCTAAAGGGGATGAGAGGATTACCATCGTTTTTAGCTAAAAGTATAGAATATACAGCAGAAAAGATAAAATAAAGCAAATAGTGATAATTAACCACAAATAACAACCAATCAGGGACATGCAAGATTTTATAGTGTTTCGGATAACAATCCTACATCCACTCTTTCTTCTCACGAAAGGGCTTTCTCACTATGTCAAAAGTTCTCTTGAATCACAACACGATTCAATAGACTTGCAAAGAGTACCGCACGCTAAAATCTACCAGAAAGCAGTCATCTAACCTAACCCTCCATAATGAGTAAACACCTAGCCCTAGATAGTCCTAACCATCAACTAACACCAGCTTGAGTACGCTGTAAAAAAAGGTTTGAACTAGAACCAATTAAACACAATAAAGCGCAAAAAATATGAAAGATCTTACGACCCTTTTGATAAACAAACCATCATTCAATGAATCCAAGTGTAGCACAATGAAGAACGGTGTAGATGATGAGTCTAAGGGCAACTCTCTTCACTGAAATGATCCAGAGATGTTGTGAATGACAAGAAAGAGTTTGTCGAGGCCTGAGGGTAAAAACCTTCAATATAACATCTTCTCAATTCAAAATCCTAGAACCCTCTCTTTTCTCTATATCTTTCAATGATATATAGTCCTCAATAGGTTAGGAAAGAAATATCCTAAACGTAGTAGAGTTTGGAGATTAAAGGAAACTAAAACTTAAAATCCGCAATCAACCAACTTTACCATTGATGGGTTCATGTCGACCATTGATGGTGTCGAAGCATCATCAATGGGTTCCTACAAACCATCAATGATTTGAAATCTTATCTCTGGAATCCCATCATTCAATTCCTATAGCCATCAATGACATCATCAACCATCGATGACTCCCTGCTAACAATCGATTGTTAGATGGCTGGAATCAGATTTCGAGGTGATTTTCACATCGTTTTGCCATGTACACTTCTTATGCATGTATTCACCTATACTATATCATCTCAAATGATTATTAGTACCAAATTAGAGTTGATTGTTACTCATATAAGGAATATTGTACAAACTACGTCCTAACATCAAGTGGTTTCTAATGCTTGTTCAAGGCATGTTTGGCAAGTGGTCAAAGTGGCTTATAGGTCACTAAGCCACTTTGACATATTCGGCAAATAGCTTATTTTAGTTGACAAAACACCCAAAAAAAGGCTCGGATGGCCTAATTTATCTTTTAGTGGCTTATAAGCCACAAGAATTGGCCGAGTAAAAGATCCATATACCCCTCATCATTTAAAAAAAATCAAGCCTCGTTATCTCTCTGCAACTCTATTAAAGGCATTTTGGTCATCTTGACAACAACAATGGCCCATAAGTTAAGCAGTTGCTAAACACTCTATTGTTAAAAATGGATTAATTATAATCCACTAAATTTACCAAATACTTGTAATCCGCTTAGCTTATAATCCATTTATGGATTACAAACCAAGTGGATTATAATCCAGAGTTGCCAAATTACTAGTTTAATTCAAAAAAAAAAAAAAAGTAAAGTCAACATGTAGAGAACTAAACGTTAGGGGGATTTATGGAATATGGATTATGGTCTTGGAATTTTGCATTTATTCTTGATCCTTTGTCTTCCTATTAGAATCTCGCATTAATTCCTATGTAAAATTTTGAGCATCTTTCCTCCGTGGCCTTTGATAGAACATTGAAGTCACCTTTGATTTTGCTAAAGTAAACAAGACTTAGGTTACTTCTGTTAGTCTAAGGTGTAGACCCAAAGTTTGAGACAAGAGCTGGAATAAAAAAGACGAGAAAAACGAGCAGACAAATCTGCGGTCGACCGGGTCAGTCGACCGAGAACGTGCACACGAGCTGGGAAGGGCTTGGATCAGGTCGCGGGCGACCGGGGCGGGCGACCGCCAAAACCCTGTAGGAAAACAGCTCTCGGGTTTTGCAATGGGTCGCCCGCGCCGGGCCCCCGCCAACTCTCTGGAGTCAGATCGGTCGACCGCGTCGGTCGACCGGGAGTAGTATTGGCAGTTTCCTGTTCCGTTTAGGATTCTGTTTCAACCAGGATTCTATATATATACCCCAAACGTTTTAGGATTTGTACAACATTAAAAAGAGAGTTTTTTGACTGCAAAAAAAGAGAGAATCTCAGAGAGATTAACCCCTTGTTTGAGAGCTTGTATTTTCTTCTTCAATTAATAAAAGATTATGTGGTGTGGCTCCTGAGGACGTAGGCACGTTGCCGAACCTCGTTAAATCTGTGTGTTCGTCTCCTTTTACTTTTTTACAAGGTTAGATCTTTATTTATGGTTTTATTCCTACATTCCTACTTTCAACACAAGGTCCGGAAGGGCAAGGGTTCGATTGATTGTTTCGAATCCCCAACAACTTCATGTCATCTGGTCTCTTTAGACCTTGGAGAATATATCCCTCACGGAGGAAGGTCAGATTATATATAAGTCTGGAAAAGATATGGATGCGGCAAGTTGAGGCTGAAAACTTTGATATCATATCTAAATAATGGCATGGGAGAACCGAGACAACACAAGAGCACAAGAAGCATGGAGAGCAGAAGGAAGGCCATACATGAAGATAAGAGCCTGTCTTTGGTAGCCAAGGATGACTTGCCTATTTCCACATTGAGATTTTCAATTTTTTTGAGCTAGAGTGAGCTCAATACTAGTCGAGATAACGATATGGACTCATAGGCAGTCTCCTTGGTTATGCTAAGTGACTCTCGTCCCTCATGCTAGGCTTGCATCTCTTCTAGCATCGTGACGAAAAATGCCAACAACAAAGCCCTATAGAGCTAGGGAAGAAGGTATGCATATGGCTTACAATCCATGAGAATATTTGAAATATATGAAAACCCTAATTGTATTATGAATTCTCTTGGGCTTATATAGGCCCCTACAAAACATAACTTACAAATAAGTCCCTATATATTACTAATATGTCAACACTCCTCCTCAAGATGGGCGAAAGATATCCACTAATCCTATCTTGTCACACCCTTTAGCCATATTTACTGAGCTAAGTCCCTTAGTTAGACAATCTGTTGCCTGGTCCTTAGTCGAAACATGACTTAGCTCCAGTAGTCCACTATCCAACTTCTCTTTGATGAAGAACCAATCGATCTCGATGTGTTTGGTTCTATCATGCTGCACTGGATTGTTGACGATACTGATGGCTGACTTGTTATCATACCATAACTTCATCTTAGCTCCTTGATCCAGCTTCAGCTCCACCAGCACACTCTTCAACCATAGCAACTCAGCAACTCCTAATGTCATAGCTCTATACTCTGCTTCAGCTATTGATCTCGCTACCATTGATTGCTTCTTACTCTTCCACGAGACCAAGTTGCCTCTTATAAAGATACAATATCCTGAGGTGGACCTCCTGTCATCAGCACAGCTAGCCCAATCGGAGTCATAATAACCCTCAATGCTCATATGTTCATTCTTCCTGAAGATTAGCCCTTTTCCGGGGGCACTCTTCAAATATCTTAGAATCTGGTACACTGCGTCCATATGACCCTTCCTTGGATCATGCATGTAGCGACTCACCACGCTCACTGCAAAAGAGATATCGGGACGTGTGTGACTCAGATAGATCAACCTGCCTACCAGCCTTTGGTATCTATCACGATCAACTGGTTCTCCAGCTTCAGCACCCAGCTTAAACTTCTGATCGATCAGTGTAGTTGCAGGTTTGCACCCTAACATTCATGTCTCTTTGAGAAGATCCAGTGCATACTTTCTCTGGGATAGGACGATCCCCTCCACTCCTAGAGCTATCTCTATTCAAAAAAGGTATCGAAGCAAGCCAAGATCTTTCACCTCGAATTCCTTACCCAGTCTTGTAGGCGTCAAAAAATACTGAAAGATATCCAAATACAGCTCAAGAGGAAATCGTCCAAAAAGTCAAAAGAACACAAGTATAGACTGTCTCGCACGCGAGACAGTCTTTGCTGTCTCGCCATGCGAGACAGTCTTTGCTGTCTCGCCGTGCGAGACAGTGTTTACTGTCTCGCCATGCGAGACAGTGTTTACTGTCTCGCACGCGAGACAGTTATCCAAAGTTCGGAAACTGCTTCAATAACCGCCGACACGTAGCCACCAACTGTTCAAGAACGTGGGGAACGTAATGGGCGAGAATCACGTTGATAACTGCCAGAATAGCGGAGTTTTAAAACGTGGGAAGGCAGTTACAAGAAACTGTCAGGCAGTTGAGGAGTTCCGAGATAGTGTTTTACTGTTTCGCAGGGCGAGACAGCAAATTTACTGTCTCGCTGGGCGAGACAGCAAATTTACTGTCTCGTTAGGCGAGACAGCAAACACTGTCTCGGCCAGCGAGACAGTAAACACTATCTCGGAAGCAGTTTTTTTGTCTCGGGGCTATAAATACCCCCTGAGATCGATTCTTTGGGGGGACTTTCCAGAGGGGCTTCCAACAAAGATCCAGAGGCTGAGTAGAGAGTATTTCAGAGCAGACAGAGCAGAGTCCCTGAGCCTTCGACAATTTCCTTGACATTCAAGCTTTGACTTGATTTCAAGAAGAACGACTATCTTACTTCGATAAGATATCGTTTCAAATTCTCACTTCGATAAACGAGGTCAGAATCATAAGCCCCCTCTTCACGATCTGTGATTCGGTGGTCCACGAGCTAAAGCGCTCCCGGCACAGGCAAAGAACCCACAAAAGCAATGATCCAAACAACGATCCTGCGTTTATTTTCTCAGGAGTTGTAATTTTACTTATTTTTCATTGTAACTTTCTGTAATCGACCGAAGATTAATGGAATCTACGATGAAAGCAACTTTTGACGAAAACAAGTCTCACTTTGAGTTGGGCAATCTCCTTCTCATCATCCCCTGTAATAATCATATCATGCACATATACTGCAAGCATGGTGATGTGACCTTTACTTCTTCGAAAGAACACGGTATGGGCGGCGTTAATTTGCTGGTACCCCATACCAATCATAGCCCTCCTGAATCTGTCAAACCAAGCACGAGGAGACTGCTTCAACCCATAGAGACTTCTTCAATCTGCAGACCTTTCCCACTATCTGATATGTACCGAATCCTGGTGGTATCTCCATATATACCTCCTCCAGTAGATTTCCATGAAGAAATGCAGTCTTCACATCTAGTTGGTGTAGCTTCCATTCACCATTTACTACCAGAGAGATTAAGGTCCGAATAGTGCTCATCTTTGCCACCGGTGCAAAAGTCTCATCATAATCGATGCCATATGTCTGACTATACCCTTTTGCCACCAGACGAGCCTTGTAGCGCTCAACTTGTCCATCTGGATTCTGCTTCACAGTGAATACCTATTTACATCCAACTGCTCTCTTCCCTTCTGGTAGTTTTACTAGCTCCTAAGTGCGGTTCTTCTCAAGAGCCCCTAGCTCCTCGTGCATAACCGCTTTCCATTTTGGGTCCTTCTTAGCAACCTGCCAATTGTTAGGTATAGTAATAGGGTCCAATGATACAATAAATGCCCCATGTGCAGGGTGGATGTTAGAATATGATACAAATTGGGTAAGATCCCAACTATATCTATCGAGAGAATTTCCCGCATTAGTACGAGTAGTCCTCCGTACTGATATTGGTGTGGGAGGAGTAGGGAGAGTAATGTTATCACCTTGGGATGAAACTTGTGATGGTGTAGGTGTCTCAGGAGTCGGGACAGGCGTTGGTAAGAGACTTGGCAGCACTAGTGGCACTGTAGGTACTGTTCCTACAATTTACTTTTCCTTCCTACTATAGGTTAGTAGCTCCCCCTGAACCGTGGGCCTAACAACTCTTGTCTCATTTTTTTTCTTGATTCTCCTGCTCCTCCTCAACCAATTCTCCCTCCCAAGGAATCGATACAGAAATTGATTTCTTCACATTGTTCACCGATCTCTCATCATTCTCCTCCTCTCGTCTCATACTTCTAGTATTGGGTGAGTTACCAACGGATGAAGTTACCTTCCGGGTGTAATATGGCCCGAGTTCTCGAAAATGCACATCTATGCTCACAAACAACCTTTTCTCCACCGAGCTCTAGCAAACATATCCCTTCTGAGTAGCAGAATATCCCACAAAGATGTACTTCACAGCTCTAGGGGCAAGCTTCCCGACAGATGGCATGTTGTCCTTCACAAAGCACACACAGCCAAACACTTTAAGTGAAAAAATCCCACCATTATCTCCCTTCAATGTCTCACACGGAGACTTCCAATCTAGCACTCTCGAGGGCATTCTGTTGATCAGCGCTGCTGCGGTCAATACTGCTTGCCCCCATAATATTTCTGGGACATTCATAGAGATCATCATGTTTCTAGCAACCTCTAAAAGATGTTTGTTCTTCCTTTCCGTTACCCTATTCTGAGCTGGTATGTATGGGCAGGTTGTCTGGTGATGTATTCCCTGAGCTAACAAATATTCTTCAAACGCTCTGTTGGTATACTCTGTCCCATTATCTGACCTCAATACCTTCACCGTTGCTCCGTATTGAGTCTGAACATTCCTATAAAAGTTTTGGAAGCATCCAAACACTTCACTCTTATTCTTCATCAGGTATAACCAAGTAACACGAGAGAAACAATCAATAAATGTAACAAAATACTTGTATCCATTCATAGAACTTGTGGAACAAGGCCCCCAAACATCTGAATGTACCAAGTCAAATGCATGAGAACTTCTATGACCAGAACTAACATAAGAGCTTCTAGTAAGCTTTCCAAACTCACATGCATCACACACAAGTTTCTGTTTATTTGTTTTCTCAAATAAAGAAGGATACAATCTACCTAAAACACTAAAGGATGAGTGTCCCAAACACTGGTGATGAAGCATTAACTCTCAGTACTCATTTTAGATCCTACTCCTGCTACCTCTATGACTGATACCAATGCTGAATCCAGCCCTTCATGATCCAGATACCACAGTCCACTACGCCATGTGCCAGTCCTAAGTCTCCGCCATGTCCCCTTCTCCTGGAAAATCATCTTGGGAATATCAAAAGAAACAATGCATTTTAGTTGGAGGATGATAGCACTAATGGATAAAAGATTGACCGGAAAGGAATGAGCATGCAAAACATTGGACAAAGTTACAGAACTAGTACAATCAACTGTACCCTTACCAACCACCGGCTGAAATGTACCATCAGCTGTTTGAATACTATTAGACAATGCTAAGTGAGTATATGATGAGAACTCACTAGCATTACCAGTCACATGTCGAGATGCACCGGAGTCGACTATCCATTCTGATGATCTGTCGGGAGACATAGAAGCAAGAGCATGTATGTCATCGGTACCTTTGGTCGGATGAGCATAGGTAGCAGTGTTGCCTCTGGCGAAGAACGAAGTGGATGCCTCCTCAGTCCCACTTCTCAAGTCTCCATCCCCTGCTGCTTTCTGCTTCCTCCTGAGTATCGTCAGGAGAGCATGATCCTCCTCAGTAAAGACCACCTCAGCTTCTTCTTCTCCCTCTGCTATCCCTCTGCTATCATCAGATTCGCCCGGCTTCCTGCTCCTCTTCCACCTCATCGACCCCCACGGTCACGACCACGACCTCCAAACTATCCACGTCCACCCGATTAGGTGGCTTGGTGCAAGCATGCCTTAGATGACCCACTGCACTGCAGTTGTAGCACTACCGAGTCTCTCCCCCTGGATCCAGTGTTGCTAGAGGCTGCCAGTGCTGACTTCACCACAGGAAGTCCACCTGTCACCGCCTGCAGCAGAATGCGAGTCTCCTCCTGGATCATAGCAGAGACAGCCTCCTCAAGCGTGGGAATCTTCGGCTGAGCTAGCAGTAGTGCGATTCGCTAAGTGAACTCTGGTGTCAATCCTTTGAGAAACACCATAGTCCTCTCCTGTAGAAAGGCCTCACGAGTCCTTACAGCTCGCCCAAGGTGAGAAATTATCGTAATCTAGCCACAGCCGCTCCAGCTCTGTGGCATACTCCTGTATAGTCATATATCCCTGGACTGTGACGTCGATCTCTCCCTTAATCTGGAACACTCTTAGGTTATTCCCCACTCCATCATAGGTTCTCCTCAACTTTTCCCAGACGACCTTCACCTTCTCAATGCCATCCACTGTGGCGGCGATCGACTAAACCAACGAATTGAGGAGCCAGATGTATACCAACATATGAGTGGACTTCCACTCATCTCTTCCCTTCGAGTCCTCATCCGGCTCTGTAGCCTCTCCTGTCAAGTAACCCTCCAGGTTTCTCCCTGCAATGGTGTATCTCATCCGCCGCGACCATCTCAGGTAAGTACTCAGTCCATCAAGCTTCAGATCGATGGTCGGAAGCTCCAATTTCTTCGATGATTTTGTCGCGCTCTAACCAGCCGACAACTTCATCAGCTTCATCAAAGTTGACACCTCCGCAGGGTTTAACTTCTTGATGATCTCCTCCATCGATCAGGCTTCAAACCCTTATTGTGCGCATTAAAAATTTCGACAGTACTTAGGCTGCACAACAAGAGTAAGATCTCAACAAAATTCTTGTTTCTCAGAGGAAACAAGAATCGAAAGTGATATATCTCATCGCCGTGAGATATACACTCTTCCTCTCATCAGTTCGGGGACTGAAATGTCGAGGGAATCGAACAAACTCCTCTCATCAGCTCTATGACTG
>BQKN01062323.1:106440-132990 GCA_022839385.1 Asparagus kiusianus
CAGTCATAGAGCTGATGAGAGGAGTTTGTTCGATTCCCTCGACATTTTAGTCCCCGAACTGATGAGAGAAAGAGTGTATATCTCACGGAGATAAGATATATCACTTTTGATTCTTGTTTCCTCTGAGAAACAAGAATTTTGTTGAGATCTTACTCTTGTTGTACAGCAGAAGTGCTGTCAAAATTTTTACTGCGCACAACAAGGGTTTGAAGAAACAGGTGAACAGGTGTTGGGTCTGAAGCCTGATCGATGGAGGAGATCATCAAGAAGTTGAACCCTGCGGAGGTGTCAACTTTGATGAAGCTGATGAAGTTGTCGACTGGTGAGAGCGTGACAAAACCATCAAAGAAATTGGAGCTTCCGACCATCGATCTGAAGCTTGATGGACCGAGTACTTACCTAAGCTGGTCGCGACAGGTGAGATACACCCTTGTAGGGAGGAACCTGGAGGGTTACTTGACAGGAGAGGCTACAGAGCCGGATGAGGACTCGAAGGGAAGAGATGAGTGGAAGTCCACTCATATGTTGGTATACATCTGGCTCCTCAACTCGTTGGTCCAATCGATCGCTGCCACAGTGAATGGCATTGAGAAGGTGAAGGACGTCTGGAAAAAGTTGAGAAGGACCTATGATGGAGTGGGGAATAACGTGAGGGTGTTCCAGATTAAGGGAGAGATCGACGCCATAGTCCAGGGAGATAGGACTGTACAGGAGTATGCTACAGAGCTGAAGCGGCTGTGGCTAGATTATGATCACTTCTCACCTCGGACGAGCTGCAAGGACCCGGGATGTAAAGAACAGGATGCCTTTCTACAGGAGAGGACTATGGTGTTTCTCAAAGGATTGACAGCGAATTACATTACTGCTAGCTTAGCCGAAGATTCTCACGCTTGAGGAGGCTGTCTCTGCTATGATCCAGGAGGAGACTCGCATTCGGCTGCAGGCGGGGACAAGTGGACTTCCTATGGTAAAGTCAGCACTGGCAGCCTCTAGCAACACTGAATCCAGGGGAGACTCGGCAGTGCTACAACTGCGGTGCAGTGAGTCATCTAAGGCATGCTTACACCAAGCCACCCAAGGAAGGAGATTCGGGTGGACGTGGACAGTTTGGAGGTCGTGGTCGTGGCCGTGGGGGTCGACGAGGTGGAAGAGGAGCAGGAAGCCGGGCGAATCTAATGATAGCAGAGGGAGAAGAAGAAGCTAAGGTGGTCTTTACTGAGGAGGATCATGCTCTCCTGACGATACTCAGGAGGAAGCAGAAAGCAGTAGGCGATGGAGACTTGAGGAGTGGGACTGAGAAGGCATCCACTTCGTTCTTTACCAGAGGCAACACTGCTACCTATACTCATCCGACCAAAGGTACTGATGACATACATGCTCTTGCTTCTATGTCTCCTGACAGATCATCAGAATGGATAGTCGACTCCGGTGCGTCTTGACATGTGACAGGTAATGCTAGTGAGTTCTCATCATATACTCACCTAGCATCGCCTGATAGTATTTAAACAGCTGATGGTATATTTCAGCCGGTGGTTGGTAAGGGTACAGTTGATTATACTAGTTCTGTAACTTTGTCCAATGTTTTGCATGCTCCTTCTTTTCCGGTCAATCTTTTGTCCATTAGGTCTATCATCCTCCAACTAAAATACATTATTTCTTTTGATATTCCCAAGGTGATTTTTCAGGAGAAAGGGACAGGGCGGAGACTTGAGACTGACACATGGCGTAGTGGACTGTGGTATCTGGATCGTGAAGGGCTGGATTCAACGTTAGTGTTAATCGTGAAGAAATCAGGAGTAGGATTTAAAATGAGTGCTGAGAGTGTGTTAATGCTTCATCACCAGCGTCTGGGACACTCATCCTTTAGTGTTTTAAGTAGATTGTATCCATCTTTATTTGAGAAAGCAAATAAACAGAAACTTGTGTGTGATGCATGTGAGTTTGGAAAGCTTACTAGAAGCTCTTATGTTAGTTCTGGTCATAGAAGTTCTCATGCATTTGACTTGGTACATTCAGATGTTTGGGGACCTTGTTCCACAAGTTCTATAAATGGATACAAGTATTTTGTTACCTTTATTGATTGTTTCTCTCGTGTTACTTGGTTATACCTGATGAAAAATAAGAGTGAAGTGTTTGGTTGCTTCCAAAACTTTCATAGGAATGTTCAGACTCAATACGGAATAGTGGTGAAGGTATTGAGGTCGGATAATAGGACAGAGTATACCAACAGAGCGCTTGAAGAATATTTATCAGTTCAGGAAATACAGCACCAGACAACCTGTCCATACACACCAGCTCAGAATGGGGTAGCGAAAAAAAAGAATAGATATCTTTTAGAGGTTGCTAGAAGCATGATGATCGCTATGAATGTCCCAGAAACATTATGGGGACAAGCAGTATTGACCGCAACAGCACTGATCAACAGAATGCCCTCGAGAGTACTGGATTGGAAGTCACCGTGTGAGACGTTGAAGGGAGATAATGGTGGGATTCTTTCACTTAAAGTGTTTGGCTGTGTGTGTTTTGTGAAGGACAACAGGTCATCCGTCGGGAAGTTTACCCCTAGAGCTATGAATTGCATCTTTGTGGGATATTCTGCTACTCAGAAGGGATATGTTTGCTAGAGCCTGGTAGAAAAAAGGTTGTTTGTGAGCATGGATGTGCACTTTCGAGAACTCGAGCAATATTACACCCGGAAGGTAACTTCATCCATTGGTAACTCGCCCAATACTAAAAGTATGAGGCGAGAGGAGGAGAATGGTGAGAGATCGGTGAACAATGTGGAGAAATCAATTTCGACATTAATTTCTGTATCGATTCCTTGGGAGGGAGAATTGGTTGAGGAGGAGCAAGAGAATGAAGAAGAAATTAAAAATGAGACAAGAGGTGTTAGGCCCACGGTTCAGAGGGAGCTACTAACCTATAATAGGAATGTGAAGCAAATTGCAGGAACAGTATCTACAGTGCCACTAGTGTTGCCCAGTTTCTTACCAACGCCTGTCCCGATTCCTGAGACACCGACACCACCACCAGATTCATCCCAAGGTGATAACATTCTTCGTCCTACTCCTCCCACACCAATATCAGTATGAAGGACTACTCGTAGTAATGCGGGAAATCCTCCCGATAGATATGGATGGGATCTTGCCTAGTTTGTATCGTATTCTAACATTCATCCTGCACATGGAGCATTCATTACATCATTGGACTCTGTTACTATACCTATCAATTAGCAGGTTGCTAAGAAGGACCCAAAGTGGAAAACGACGATGCACGAAGAGCTAGGGGCTCTTGAGAAGAACCGCACTTGGGAGTTAGTAAAACTACCAAAAGGAAAGAGAGCGGTTGGATGCAAGTGGGTCTTCACTGTGAAACAGAATCCAGATGGACAGGTAGAGCATTATAAGGCTCGTCTTGTGGCGAAAGGGTATAGCCAGACGTATGGAATCGACTATGATGAGACATTTGCACCAGTAGCGAAGATGAGCACTGTTCGGACCTTGATCTCTCTGGAAGTAAATGGTGGATGGAAGCTACACCAACTAGATGTGAAGAATGCATTCCTTCATGGAGATCTGGTGGAAGAGGTATACATAGAAATACCATCAGGATTCGACACAGATCAGACAATAGGCAAAGTCTGCAGATTAAAGAAGTCTCTCTATGGCCTGAAACAGTCTCCACGTGCTTGGTTCGACAGATTCAGGCGGGCTATGATAGGTATGGGATACCAGCAGATTAACGCCGATCATACCGTATTCTTTCGACGGAGTGAAGGTCACATCACCATGCTTACGGTATATGTGGATGATATGATTATTACAGGGGATGATGAGAAGGAGATTGCCCAACTCAAAGTGAGACTGGGTAAGAAATTCGAGGTGAAAGATCTTGGTTTGCTTCGATACTTTTTTGGAATAGAGATAGCTCGAGGAGCGGAGGGGATTATCCTATCCCAGAGAAAGTACACACTAGATCTTCTCAAAGAGACAGAGATGTTGGGGTCTAACCCTGCAACTATACCGATCGATCAGAAGTTCAAGCTGGGTGCTGAAGTTGGAGAACCAGTTGATCGTGACAGATACCAAAGGCTGGTAGGCAGGTTGATCTATCTGAGTCACACACGTCCCGATATTTTTTTTGTAGTGAGCGTGGTGAGCCGCTACATGCATGATCCGAGGAAGGGTCATATGGACGTTGTATACCAGATTCTGAGATATTTGAAGAGTGCCATCGGAAAAGGGCTGATATTCAGAAAGAATAGACATGTGAGTATTGAGGGTTACTGCGATTCTGATTGGGCTAGTTGTGCTGATAACAGGAGGTCCATCTCAGGATACTGCATCTTTATAGGAGGCAACTTAGTCTCGTGGAAGAGCAAGAAGCAGTCAGTGGTAACGAGATCGACAGCTGAGACAGAGTATAGAGCTATGGCCTTAGGAGTTGCTGAGTTGTTATGGTTGAAGAGTATGCTGGTGGAGCTGAAGCTGGATCAAGGAGCTAAGATGAAGTTGTGGTGTGATAATAAGTCAGCTATCAGTATCGTCAACAACCCAGTGCAGCATGATAGAACCAAACACATCGAGATCGATAGGTTCTTCATTAAAGAGAAGTTGGATAGTGGACTACTGGAGCTAAGTTATGTTTTAACTAAGGACTAGATAGCAGATTGTCTGACTAAGAGACTTAGCTCATTAGATATGATTAGAGGATGTGACAAGATGGGCTTAGTAGATATCTTTCGCCCATCTTGAGGAGGAGTGTTGACATATTAAGTATAGTTAAGGGGCTTATTTGTAAGATATGTTTGTAGGGCCTATATAAGCCCATATTATCTCACTTAATGATTTAGGGTTTTCATATTCTATTAACTTAACCAAATGGATGCAAAACACTACTCTGAGAATTTGAATCCTCTCCATTGCCAAAAAGCAGTTAAGGAATTACTACTTTTTATCACAACTGTTGATAATCTTATAGGTGATTATGATTCATTCTAAACCTAAGACTTACCATATCCCCAAGAGTTGCACCCATTCCTAATTGCACACAAAGACAATCATAATTATCCAGTAGATAATTAATAATTGTGATAAAATAATAGTCCCTCCACTAGTTTTTTGGTAGTGGAGAGAATCTAAATCCCTACAGCTGATGTGAGCTAATAACGACTTTAAAGACTGGTACAGTGCTATTCCTTGGTAATGAATAATATATAAGGAGATATGAGGGTTAAGTAGCAGAAGTTAATTTGATAGTGTTATATTGGAGGGTTAAATAGAAGTTAATCTGGTAGTGTTAAATCGGAGGGGAAAATCAATAAATAGAACACCTTAAAACTGCAATGACTTTTTGCTGAGAGTGCCAAGACCGTCCAAACTCCCAAATACCATATATTTAAAATTTAAAAGTAAACATGCTGCATTTGATACCAGCATTTGAAACTTTTAAGAAAAGCTTACTTCATCATCTCCAACTTTAGTGTGATTATGAAAATTCAGAATATTATAGTTACGTATGACACTCCAACCTTTTCTCTTATGTTCTGTAACCAAAATTCATAATACACTTCCAAAGTAAATAAATAAATAAAGAAAGAATAAGTACTCTTTTATATATAGAAGAACTCTAGACTTTCTTTAGTCACTTACCTCTTCATAGACTTTCAATACTCGAACACCCATGGCTTTCAAGCGTGACATCAGTTTTTTCTTAAGAAGATCAAATGGCATAGCATGCCTTGAAGCCAAACAAGTTTCCTGCCAACAAAGTGTTATTCAGTATGCTGGGGAAGACATAAAACATTTGTCCAGAACTTAAGTCGGATTAACATCTAACCTCAAAAAATACTCTTGTAGATGACATGGGCATCACATAAAGAAATGTAGGATATTTTTCTTCGGGGCATAAATCTTTTTCTTTCACAAAATCTCTGTAGTCCATGAAAACCATTAAGCTGGGATCATATGGATTGTTTTCCACCTGAACATTAAAAATCATACTGAAAGCACTTCCAACTAAGAAACATGCAACCATATGAGCAATTTTCTAGGCCAAGATTTAGATAAATAATATCAAACAAATTCTCAAGTAGAAATATTTCTACTATCAAGCAAGATCAGTTCTTTCTAAAGTTCTTTCTTTGAAAACTAAACAAGAGATTACTAGTATAAACACTGCGTGATAAAGACCTGTCTTAAAGTGTCCTAGAAAATAGTTATTCTTATTTTGATGATCGTAATCCAAAATCTCAAGAAACACATATAAATTAACAGACTGGTCGCAAATTACATAACACCCAAATCAGTATCCTACCAATTAGACTAACCTTGCTCATTGCTGAGCAGATAATATTTTTCCTGTTTCTAGACAACCAGACAGTGGAAGATATCACAAATATAGAAAGTCTTATCAGTTGCCTCTTAGATGTTTCTTGCTGCCTTATGAAAAGATACAAATATTTGTTCATAATGTGTCAACAATTTATGTATCCTTTGTCTAGGTTATTTGCTGATAGTTGCCTGTTAGAGGTTGACATTCCTGCTCCACAAGTCTCCTGCAAGACCACTTTGCAGAATATGGCCTTCCAGTGATCTAGAGTTCAACCCCAAAATTATCCTTTCGTACTTTCATATATGCAAGGAAACAGTGAAAGAAAATAACTTGGCTGCTCTTTTCTTTTTGTCGATTCTCTCAGCAGCTCACTGGAACTTAGTTATTAGAAGGTCTCGTAAAGAACTTTTTGACCTGAGCAGCTCTTGAGACATGAAAAAAAATTCAAGTTCCTTGCGAAATGAATCACACTATGTTTTCAAAATTCATAATAAGCAGAAATTTCTTTCTGGAAAAGTAAATGAATTCTGCACTAATTGCTGCTAGCTTTAGATATGATACATGTGAACTCTTTCAAAGCAGGCCACTAAACTTACAAGAACTTTCAATGCGGAAGGGCAAGGAGACCTATCTAATGTTAGAACAGAGAACTTTGCTATGTCTTTATGTTTTACGAATTTGCAGTCGTGATATAAATAGATAGGGCAGGGAGACTTAACTATTATCTAATATCTAGTACAAATTGGCAATTGATATAAAAGGACACTTTATTTGATCTGAAATCAATTCTTAATATTGATGATTATCAAATCATGGTTTTGTCCATCATGTGAAGGCAAAACCAGTGAATGAAATTAATAGATTCGCAAATATTCTCAGTTTAAATCATTAACAGAAACATAGTTTCTAAACAAAGTATCTCAAGCTAACCTAATCCCATGTTTCTGATGGCCTTGAGTTTGACAATACAGAAATTTCTGATGCAATATGAGCTAGATATGTGCAAAAAGTATCATATGAGCACTCAAAACTTAGGATAAGTGTAATGTATGCAAGGATTTTGTACCTCAACTTCCACACCATATGCTGTCTGCACAGAGACACGTGGCCCCCCAACCTCGTATTCAAGAAGTTTCCCAGACGCTGCTCCAGATGCAACAGTGGCAAGCCTATAAGTTAAGACATTTACAAGTAGGTTTCAGCGCACTTTCTAATTACTTTCTGTTCTTTCATGGGAATCCACCTCCAGATATTGATAGTTAATGATTATACCTGCAAGGGACCATGATCTCTCCTTGACAAGCAACAATACTATGGCCATCATTTGATTCAATGATTTTTTCCACCTTTGAATTAAGATATGTCACTCCAGACTCCTGGCATCTGGAGAAAATTTCATATGTATCAGTATCAAAAAGAACAAAATTTCTTAGTACTGTAAACTTTGAAGTAAGTTTTCACTTGTACCTTCTTAGCAGCTCCGCGTGCAACAAATGCCGGCTAACTCTACCATATGCTCGACCAATTAGAATTGGGTCATTGCTATCGAGATATACGATTGTATCTTGCCAGACATGCTCTATGCAACCTTCTAGCCCTAGATCTAAAAAGAAAATATTCTCCCATGAGACTGCAGGTAAAGAACATAAAAACTTCTAAACATAAGGATAAAGATACATTCTAAAACAATTATATCTTGGGGGGGGGGGGGGCATGGGGTAAGCAGTTGCACAATGAGAATTTATACAACAAAACTATTCATAGCGCTGCTATTCCTCCAATCATTCTAACAACAGGTTCTGTCAAGGCATGCTGATGATTAAAAAGTTAGTAAAAGAAATAAGACCACAATAAGGACATAAATACCAAGTTAATAAGGACCATGAAGCCTCATGAACCATAAACTATGAAAAAGGTCAAAGCATTTTAACTTTATAATGTAAACTGATGTTTAACAAAGTTCACAGGAAGTCAAATTTCTTGTTCTTGCACATGCTGAGCTAGAGTATGACTTCAAAATGGTCATAGTTTTCTGATTTCTAGTTTGGTTAGTGGATGCACGAAAGGCAATCATGCGCAAGTAGTTTAACTGAAAGTTTAAGGTATTCAATGTTTTAAATATCGCATATTGGGAAAATATCGGATGACCAAAATTCATATCGGATTGTGAATATTAAAGAAATATCGGGGATACATGGTAAATATCAAAATGCCATAACTAATGTTTGCATATATGGTATAATGCACTAAAATGTAATCTCGACATATGTAATAAAATCTAAGCATATAAAATATGAATAATATATGTTTGGGATCACTAATCAACCTTGTAAAATAAACAAAAGTACAAATCAACTTTGCAACATTTGGTCTGATTTTTTAGGGTAAAATGTCATTTGATATAATGAGGAAACCATGATATCTTGCCCAAAAATTGTCAAACACTGTATAATATTTTGTGACAAACCATATAAAAAGATATATCGGTCCACATATTGGCTAATATATTGGCCATATTGGAGGATATATCACCCAAAATATCCAAAAAGTAGTAAATGATATTTAGAGACCATATCGGCTGCGGCAAGTCCTATAAAAGGATATATCGGGGGATATATATCGGGCCATGTCAGGGACATTTAAAACAATGAAGGTATTATAATCTTATATAATACTTTAAACCAGTGGCTACTTCCTGCCAATAGGCAACCTCTTACAATGATTAAACCAAAATCTCGGCAGTTGATGAGATATTACATCACCGAAAGAAATTGGGATTAGAGCTCCCTACTAAGAGTGATTAAAAACTTTCAAAATTTTAAATAATTCCCTTTTATATATTTTCTTTTTGTTATGTTTAAGGTATGAGACACTTACATACTGACAAGGAATATAATTACAAAAAGATCACTTTCGGAATATTTACCAGAAAAACTTGGAAATTATGATATTCTAGTTTCAAGCGATCAGTCAAATCTAAGTGTAGTAAATCTGTAGTGACTCTGTAGCATGATGAATAGTTACCTTTAAATTCATCCTCCCAAACACCATAATTATTAGTAAATGGAAGATCAGGTCCAATAAGACCGACGTTCAATCCTTTCTTTGCTGATTCTGCAGCAAGAGAAAGACCAGCAGGACCACAGCCAATCACCACCAGATCCAAGACAGCACCGAAAGGTATGGGTGGCAGCTGCAACAAAGATAATGTTTTCAGCATTACGATTACAAGACACATTTCTCACTAGATAACTATATAGATGCAATATTCTTCGAGCAAAGTATAAGCTGGGTGTCCAACGGCCAAAATCCTAACTCCTAATAGACAAAATAGCAAAAACATCAGACATTATGGATGTACTACTACTACCAAGGACCTTTTTTTCTTTTCTTTTCTTTTCTTTTCTATGCGCGCAATAACTTTACTTTATGCTCCATTTTTTTTCATGCTATGAACTTTTGTTATCCAAAAACTTCCGTAACGGATAAGGAATTGATAATAGATTAAGACCATTCTAGACCCTTAACCAATCATAGGTTAGATCCCAAATTTAAAACAAGTGCTACAAGCCCAAATTATATGTATTCATAGCTCCACTGAATTTCTAATGGCTTGGGTTATCTTTTATAAAGATGTGCGGTATAAAACTCTGTTGAGAGAGTTGTTTATTCCATGTTGTTCAGTCCCACATTAGTTAGGGCAAACTCCTTTCTTTCTCCAAACACTATAAATAACATTCAAGAGAGAGCTAATGATCTCTCTAGGGTTTTCACATTAACATAGTATCAGAGCCACCCTTTCTCCTCTCTTCAATTTTCCAAGACCTAGCCATCACCCACATCAAACCCTAGCTGTCACCCTCTCAAACCCTAGCCGCCACCTTCTACCCCTCTCAAACCTAGCCACCACCCTCCCAAACCTTAGCCGCCACCTACCAACATCAAATTCTAACCCTTCGTCCTCAGCCGCCATTACTTCCAACCGCATTCTGTTTTGAGGTATTGTTCATCCATCCTCGGGGTACTGTTCATCAGCCCTGATCAGAGCCAACCTGCACCTCTTCTCCTATGTTGACTTTGACCTCTCTGTTCAATAACACCAACTTTCCTAGTTCATTAGCCCTCGACTTTGGTGCAAAAAATCTTTTTCGGATCTGTACACACTAGATCCGAAATAGTAAAAAAATAATAAACATAAAAGGGTGTTAAGCTAATCATTTGGCTTAATCAACTAGATCTTCATAGATCTTCAACTAATCATTTGGCTTATGAACTAAATATTCATAGATCTTTAACTAATCATTTAGCTTAACCAATTAGATCTTCCTAGATATTAAGCTAATCATTTAGCTTCATCGTACGGTCAGTCGTAAATAGTCTCTTTGAGATAAGCGATAAGTCGTTCTCTCGAAGAGACCAACTTTCTTAGTTGTGGCGATTACTTGTTGTGGATTGATTACTTGGTGTGATTACTTGTTGATGATTTGTTTGTTGAAAATTAAATTTGTTGCCGAGTGAGGTTGATAGTTATTTATCGAGAGATTACTAGCTAAAGGATCTTTTTTTGCTGTATTGATGGCAACTTCTAGTATTCTGCTATTTCGATGGACGAGAAAGTTAAGATGAAGACCCACACATTGGTGCTCTCTAGCAGGATCACCGACCAAGAATTGAATGAGTCTAATTACCTAGTTTGAAAGTAACTGATTCGAGTTTATATATCAAGTCGGGGAAAGGATCATCATCTTACAAATGACCCCCTATCCCAGTTACTGTCTGTTGGAAATAAGATGACATTAGTTTACTTTATCAAATTTGGAAAAGCATGGAACTACAGGTCCTTCAGCTAGCAATTCACTATAATATAATGAAACATGCGTGGAAGTTCTTGGAGCAATTGTACTAAGACCTCGGACACGCCAATCGGGTGTATGATGTCATTCAAAAGTTATTTCGGAGTAAGATGGATGAGCATTGTCTGACATTTGAGGAGCATTGTCGCAATTTCAATCGCCTCGCAGAGGAGCTATAAGATAGATTTTCCCCATTATGGGATATTCAGAAGATGCAAGATGAGTGTAATCAACTGATGGTATTCACCTTTCTTAGTTCTCTTCCACAGTTATATAATTCAGCACGACCATGAGTTATTGGGACCTCTGCTATACATTCCTTAGCAAAGATATATTACTTCATGAGTTCAACAGTGCAGACAACTCTCATAAGTACCACAGCAGAGTCTACCGACAGGTCTGCTCTCGCCACATAGAGGAGACAGTCGACCAGTCGAGAGGGTAGTCATGATAGAGGCCGCTTTGGTGGACGTAGGGAACACTTTGGAGTAAAGTATTAAATTATATGTTAATATTTTTTTCCTACACACTATATTTTTAGGTAATTAGGATAAGGTAGATGATTGGCACTGGACGTGAGCGGAACGGCTTGCATGAGCTGGATTTTTTCCCAGCCTGGGAGGCCTGTTTTAACTCTACATCAATCTTTAATGAACATTGTTGGTTTGGTCATCCTTCTCTGTCAATTCTTAAAATATTAATTTTAAATTTGAATCATGTCGAGTCCTTAGAGTGTAAGTCTTGTCAACTTGGAAACCATCAACGGATATCTTATCCTAGTCGCGTCAATAAGAGGGTTAGTAACCCATTTGATTTAGTATATTCGGAAGTATGGGAGTCTTGTTCTGTTCTATCCAAACTCGAGTTCTAATATTTTGTTAGTTTTGTGGACGATTTTTCACGCATGACTTGGATCAACTTGCTGAAAAGTCGTTTTGAAGTGTCCTCTATTTTTAGAGTTTTCTATGTTGAGATTAAAAATCTATTTTATAATACCATTAAAACTTTAAGAACAGATAATGCTAAGGAATATTTTATCGCTTCTTCACAAAATATTTGGAAGGCAATGGAATTTTACATTGGTCATCTTGTACTTATACACTCTAACAAAATGGGATGGCTACAACTCTGATCTCTCTTTTACTAAAGAAATTTTTTATTTACCTCTTAAAATCATTGGGTCTCTATGCTTTATTCACAATCATCGTTCGCAACGGATGATTTTAGGAGGATTTTTCATTGGTCTCTATGCTTTATACACTAGTAACTCAAAATATGCCCGTACAACCAAGTGCTTGATATACTAGTAACTCAAAATATGCTCGTATAACCAAGTGCTCAGCCTACTGATGATCTTCACATTGCCCTCTGAAAGGGTAAGAAATCTTGTTCTCGAAATCCTTGGTATCGTCCCACACACACTGTCTCTTACTCTTTATTATCTCTATTATATTATTCTCATATCTTCTTTGGATTCTCACTCGGTTTCCAAAAATTTGTTAGAAGCTCTATCTAACACAGGTTGGATGACGACAATGAAAGAAGAGATGACGGCCTTTGAGCGAAATGAGACTTGTGATCTTGTTTCACTACCACCAAGAAAGAAAGCGATCGGCTGCAAATGGTTTTATACTATAAAAGTAAATCCATATAGCTCTCTAGCTTGCCTCAAGCTCGACTAATTGCGAAGGGATATTCACAAATTTATGGTCCTATTTATATCGATACCTTCTCTTCTGTAGCTAAGATGATATATACCTCATTCTTATTTCGTCTGTTGCTTGCTATTGCTGGCCGCTACATTAGTTAGATGTTAAGAATGAAATCCTTAATAGCATTCTTGATGAGGAGGTTTATATGAAGCAACCATCAAGTTTTGTTGCTCAGGGGGAGTGTGACAAGGTTTGTAATTTTTAAAAAATATCCCTCAACAGGTTGAAGCAATCTCCGAGGGCTTAGTTCGAACATTTTGCAACAGTTGTCCAGACTTTTGGTCTTCATTGAGCTCAGAAAAACAACTTGATTTTCTAGAGATTTCATGGTGGGAAGCGGATCCTTTTGATTGTATATGTTGACGAGATTGTGATCACCAACAGCAATGCATATGGCACTATTCATTTGAATAAGTATCTACAGCAACAATTTCAAACCAATGACCTTAGATCCTTAAAATATTTTTGGGTATCGAGGTGGCTAGATCGAAGAAGGGAATTCTCTTATCTCAGAGAAAATATGTGTGTGATATGTTGGTAAATGTTGGGATGTCAGAATGCAAGGGCATTAACTCACCTATGGATGACAAGGTCAAACTACTGCCAGCTCAGGGAGAGTTATTGGAGGATACTGAAGAACGTAAACGACTTTTGGAGAAACTAAACTACCTAACAGTCATAAGACCAGATATTGCATGTTTCGTTAGTGTAATTAGTCAATTTCTCTCGGCATCTAGGGAACCTCGTATGGAAGCTGTGAAGAGGATTCTTAGATATCTCAGAAGAACTCTAGAAAATGGAGTACACTATTTAGATAGCGATCACACAAGAGTTGCAGGATTCTCAGATGTAGATTGGGCAAGATCTCCTGAGAACAGAGGTCAACTACTAGAAATTGTGTGTTTCTTGGAGGAAATCTTATATCATGGAAGAGTAAGAAACAAAATATAGTCTCTCGATCTACATCTCAGTCTGAGTATCGAGCCATGGCAAATTTGACTTGCGAGCTGATTTGGGTTAGAAATATATTAACAAAGATTTGATTATCCTCCGAAATGTCCTATAAGCTTGTATGGAGACAACAATGTCACCATTCACATAGCTAAGAATCCAGTGTTTCATGAGAAGACAAATCATATAGAGATTGATTACCACTTGATTCATGAGAAGATGAAGAAGGGAATAATAAAAACTAAGCACATATCATCGGAAGATCAACTTGCAAACATTCTCACGAACCTCTTGGGAGAACACGAGTGAATTTCATTTGTAACAAGCTGGGCATGTACGATATGTATGTTCAGCTTGAGAATAGTGTTGAGAGAGTAGTTTGTTTCTTGTTGTGTAGTCCCACATTGGTTAGGGGCCGTTTGTGTCTTTTGCATTGTAATTAAAGCAGACCACAACAAAAAATACAATGAAAAAAAGGAAATTTTTATGTTTCTTGGGATTCTCTTTTGTATGCCGATAGAGCGTCGATCTTGTACTCCGTTGACGGTCCGATTAAGACTATAGATCTCTTGCTATTGATCTCTGATTTGGTTACTTTAAATATTAGCTCAGTCTTCTCTTGGAACCAAATATTAGAAAGAAAGAGTGAAAAGGTTAATTCTACTCATGTATGGGTGTTTAATCTCTCAGTTGGTGATCATCTTGAATGAAAAATCTCCTCTTATAGGCTACGAGAGAGAGTTAATGGCTTTTAGTTATGGATTAAGTGGTCATTAAAATAGGAGATAATGGGAGAGTAGTTATCCTCTTGAGCATACCTCTTAAACATCTGATTGGTGAAGTTCACTAATTAATTGGTTGGCGAAGCTCGCTAAAAGTGTTTGAGCGAGGCTCACTTAGACGTGGGTGAGCCATCACTTCTGAATTGTGGGTGACATGGCCCACATGGTAGCTACAGGCGAAGTTCGCTAACATCAAATAGCGAACATTGGCCTGGATAAAATATATTTTAACCGTCTACAAGATCCCCTAAAGTTTCAAGATCTTGCATTGACTTGCAAAAAGGATTAAAATACTTTGGGTAATAACTAGATGTGTACTGTTAAACGTAGCTTGAGTCGTCTTGTTTGGGTTAAAATTTGTCTTCAATCTACTTAGTTGCCAGAAGAGAGGCTTATCTGCTCACACTCTTGTTTTGTTGAGAAATCAACTTAGCATTTTGACGTCAATTGCGGGAGCTGAACATACTGAGCCATTCAGTAGGATGATTGATGAAGCTGAACTTCAATTCCAAAGGGTGCAACTGCTTCGTGCAGCTGATGTTGATGGTATTACTGAACTTGAATTTCGTCATCTCTTAGTGAAGCGTCGTGAGGTTGAAGTCCACTCGCAAGAAGATGAAGCAGATCAATAAGAGGCTTCAAGAGCTGAATGTTAACCTTGCACTTATTGATGGTAATCAACCTAAGCTTAACAACACCATTCTAGAACGGGAATCCGACATCAATGAGGCTAAGGCGGCTATTACTGTAGCTCAAACTAGATTAGAAGTAACTCAATAGCAGAGGAAGAACTTGAACTCAAGTCGTCTGAGTTGGCTAAGGAATGGGATCTTAAGGCTTCTCAAGTTCAGGCTGAGACGGCTAGGCTGGAGGCTATCAGGGTTCAAACTGCTCTAATTGATCCTAAAATTCTGAGGGAAAGAGCTCAGAAAAATGCTCTTGAAGCAAGGGATACCAAGATATCCGAGTGCATTACTTGAATTCAATTATTTTATCAATATTCCCTTTAGAATTCTCCTTTTTGCAATAAATTAGCTCTTTTAATAATAAAGAACTTTTGTCATTTTGATATGTGTACGATAGACTTATAATGTTAACATATTGTATTGATATCCTTATTAGGGAGAAAAATAATGGAATCAAACTGATAGAGGTGTCGTGTTAATGTATTAATTTTGGTTGAGTTGGTACTATTCAGAGGTGTAATGTTAACATGATAGTATTAGAGTATTTGATAGAGGTGTAATATTAATGTGTCAAATAGAACATCCGATAGAGGTGTGATGTTAACCAATCGGACTCAAAGGAGTCCAAAGGACGACTAACGTTTGGAAGTGTAATGTTAACTTAACAGCAGAAAATTAATGAAAGTGTAGTGTTAACTGATTGATTTTTTGGTAAATGTGGATTGATAGAGGTGTAATGTTAACCGATCAAATCCCAAAAGACAAGTCGATAGAGGTGTAATGTTAACTAATCGATGAAATAATCCAACAGAGGTGTAATATTAACCAGTCAGAACATAAAGGTGCAAACCGTTTAGAGGTAATGTTAACCTGATGGTAGTAATGCATTTGGAATCAAGCAGATGTGTGATGTTAACTTAATGACTCATTAGGGATTTTGATTAGATTTTGGATTAAACAATCAATAATGTAGTATGAGAACTTAATATTGTGGTCAGAGTTGGAAACTTAAACATGATCAAAATATATGTGAGAGTTTAAATTGGCCAGGATTAAGGATAATATTATTTGAGAAACATCCTATTGATTGGCACCATGAGCCTATTGCCATTTTTGTCAGTTAGGTGGTATGCTTCACTTGAGTAGATTGTCTCCATTATAAATGGACCCTCTCATTTAAGTTAGAATTTACCCTTAGTCTTGTGCGTCATGACCATGGGTCGACGAACAGTTAAGACCAGATCATCTTCTTTGAAGGATCGTTCTCTAACTCTTCCGTTGAAGGATCTTGAGATCCATGACTAGTAGATCTTGACTCGTTATTGAGCTTGAAGCCTCAATTCATTTAGCGCCTCTAGTTCTTGGAGCTACTTCTAATAATGTTCTCCAATCGTCATTTTCTCGACAAGAACGATTCTCAATAACAAAATCTAAATTTTCAGAAGGATCACGACTTCATATCCATAGATCAATGTAAGAAGCATGAAGCTAGTGGGAGTGCTGACTATTGTTCGATAAGCCCATAAACACTCCAAGATTCTCGTCTTAATCTCATTTGTTGGAGGAGACGAACTTCTTCAGAAGTTTGATGATTATTTTGTTGAAAGCTTCGGCTAGACCATTAACAGCCGGATTATATGGCATAGAAGTCATATCTTGAATTCTGAACTTATTGTAAACTTTGAATAATGATCGACTAATAAACTATGGGTCGTTGTTGTGGACAATTAATCCTCCGAGGTACGCTAAATCGGTAAATAATATGGTGCTTCAAGAACTAATCACGTTAGATGTCTTAACCTCTCTTAAGGGAATGGCTTCGGCCCATAAGAAGTAATCAGTAATGACTAGGATAAAAGATGGTCTTTAGCGGATGGTGGGCTAATTAGCCCAATGATAGCTATTACCCTATGTTTCAAATGGCCATGAGACAATAGTCGGATGTAATTCTTCCGGTGGTTAGTGTAATATATCGGTGTGAACTTGACACACATGACACCGTTTGGCATAGGCCACTACATCTATAATCATCATTGGCCTGTAATAGCCTAGATGATGAAGTCGGTCCTGAAGTGTAGGACCCAGTCGATGAGCTCCACATGTATGGTCTTGGGCTTTCTTGAGTGCTTCTCGAGCTTCACTTGGTGACAAGTATTGAAGCAACATGTCATCAAATGATCAATGATATAAAGTATGCATAGCAGAATCATAGAAAAAGTGTGAAGCTCTTCTTAGATAGAGATTGATCGCCTTAGATTATCTGGTAGTATTATGTGCAAGACAATCAATAATCAAGAAATGTCAATCATTAGAATCGAAGTTTGCATAACATGCACTTTGTTAGCTTCCAAGATCTGTTCTGGAGAGCATAGTTGATGGCTAGCTATGTGATGCGCCTAACAGACTTGGAAATGCAAGAGTGGCTGCAAGGGATGCCAAAGCATCCGCATGAGTGTTTTCGAGATGGGCCACGTAACTAATGTGGAAGCTTATGAATGAATGAGCAAGCTTTATTGCCGCTTCATAATAAGGTATAATGTCGTTATAGCGGACCTCATTGTCTCCTTTAATCTAGTTGGTGATCAACTTAGAATCGTCGCAAGCTTCAAGGTATTTGATATCAACGTTTTAAACAAGCTGCAAACCAATTATAAGGGCATTATACTCAGCCACATTATTAGAGCATGGTTTGGTCGATGAATAAGACCATGGGAGGACGTGTTCGTGTAGATCAATAAGCACTACTCCCACTCCTGCGATAATTACTCATTTGTGGTTGCATCTTGACACGCCATCAAAGTAAAGTTGCCACACCTGGTGACCGGGACAACATTCAACTCGAAGACCTCATCTGGGAGATAGAGCTTAGAAAATTCGGGGATGGGATAGTCAGTTGTTGCCTGGCCTTTGACTGCTTTCTGTCGTACGAATGTCATGTCATATTGTAAAAGTAGTATTCCCATTTAGCTAACTTAAAATTCAGAGATTAGGGTTTTCTCATGAGTATTCATAGAGGATTGACTCTTAAAATGACTTTGATGGATTGAATCGTCAAGTAACACCGCATCTTTTGATTTGTGAAGACTAATACTAGATATTCCTTTTTGACTGGATAGTAACGATGCTCAGCACTAATTATTGTCCGACTGAGATAATAAATGGCTTGCTCATGGCTATTGTCATTCTTATAGGCAAGAAGTGCTCCTAAGGAGTGATCCATCGCGCTGATATAGATTAAGAAATGTTTACCTGAAATCGGCGCGGCTAGAATTGGTGGCTTCGTGAGATAATTTTTTATCTCATTAAAAGTTTTTTGGCAAATGTTGTCCCAAACAAACAAAACTTCTTTCTTTATCAACCATTGAAAGGGTTGGCATCTTCCGAATAGATTGACTATGAACCTGCAGATGTAGACTAATCGTCCTTGTAAGCCTCTGAGTTCTTTGAAATTCCTCGGAGATAGCATCTCTTGAATGACTTTTGCTTTTTCGGAGTCGACATGTATTTTCCTTTGGATGTTACAATAAGTTCCAGTAATTTGCCTAATGATGCCCCTAGTAAAGACTTAGTTGGGTTTATCTTGAGTTGGTGTTTTCTCATGATCGCGAACACCATTCTCAAGTCATTGGCATGGTCTTGCTTGTAACGACTCTTGATTGCAAGGTCATCGACATAACATTCCATCGTTTTGCACAAATGCTCACTGAAGATTGAGTTCATCCAAGTTGGTAGGTTGCTCTAACATTATTTAGATCGAAGGGCATCACCATGTAATTGTACATCCCTAGGGGTGTTCTAAATGTTGTATGCTTCTGACTATCTGGATGCATCTTGAGTTGGTTGTATCTTAAAAACCCATCCATCAATAACATCCTCTCAAACCCGCACGTATTGTTAATCATGACATCTGTGATAGGGAGAGAAAATTCGTCCTTTGAACAAATAAGATTAAAATTTCTGAAGTCAATACAAATCCGAATTTTTCCATTCTTTTTCGTTACCACAAGGATGTTGGCCATCCAATCCGAATGTTGTTCTTCACGAATGAACCCGCATTTGATGAGTTTGCAGATTTTTTTCCTCAATTTGTTCCATCAGCTCAGGACAGTAGCGTCGTTATTGTTTAATTGGCTTAACATTGGGGTCAATGTTAAGGCGGTATATAGCCACATTAGGATACAAGCCAGACATATCTTCGTAACTCCAAGCAAAGATGTTAATATACTCTCGAAAGAGAGTTATGAGTTCTTCTTTCTCAGCAAATAATAAACTTTCACTGATGAAGATGGGCTTAGAATTAGCATCATCGCCTATGTTGATTTGGATTAATTTTTCTTTAGTGGGAGGTTCGCTGATTTCAAAATGTGACTCCTATTGTATTCCAAGATGTTTCACCCAAGGATTGTCTTCAGGATTTTCAAACACTCCGGATTCATCCAGATCTATGGCTAAACTATACGAAACCATGTTAACCGTGAATTCATTAAACATAGCTCTGATACTGACGTCGAAATCGCAGCAAGACATGCCTGAGGAGCTACTTAGGGATCATTAGACGTCGATCCTATTTATGAGTCGGCTTCAAGGGAAATATATCCAAGTCCACGTTAGTTCAATTATAACAATTGAAGGCCTCTCCTTCTGATATGAAGGGGAATGGAGGAACTCTCAATCCTTCATTGAAATTCAATCCTTATTTTAGAGCGAAGTCATACCCCATTATTGTCAATATATGCTGAGGTTGTTGGCTGTCGCAAGAGAACTCCGGAACTCCTTTGGCTTCCTCATCTGAGCTTGATAAGTGTGGTCACGACTCGACCTTTCTGAAGACAATAGGATTTTGGGCGCCTCATTTAGCTTAGACCGTGAAGGTAGCATCCTCTGAGTCGCCTAACTACTGATGAGCTGAGTAAGACTCATTTATAAGTATGTATAAAGTTAGTTCTAAAGCTAGCCTAGACATCAGAGCTTCGACTCTTGAGCTTCCATACTCAGAATCTAAATAATAGTCATAAGAAAACTCGATTGCATTAAAGATCTAGTCGCCCTGATTTTCAACTGATTGATTGGTATATGCTTCTTCATTGGTAATTATAGGTGGTTCCATTTTCCAGATCGGATCATATTTGGATTCGGCTCATTATCCACTTTATTACCACCGTCTTCTTCATTGAAAAGAGCAATCTCGATTGTATGATTATCATCATACAAGAGAAAGTTGGTAAAGTAATTCTCCACCCCTTTGAAGGGATACTTTTCAACACAACCTTTTGTCGAATTCTCTGCTCGTCAATATACTTAAAGCATTGATGAAGCATTGATGGGATGATCATGTTGTAATGCATACACCGTCTCCGAAGAGAAGATTGTAAGGTGTTTCAACATCTATAACATAACAAGTCACTTTCATCTTCAAATCATCGATTTGACATTTAAGTCGGATTTTCCCAAGAGATCGACAACTACTGGAGTTGAAACCAAAGATTGTGGCAGTAGTCCTTGAGAGCTTGTGAAGAGGAATACCTAAAAAGCTCAAGAGTCTCCACAGGATTATGCTCAAAGCAAAGCCTAGATCGATGTGAATCCTCTCGACCTTTGCTGATCCTACATACTCGGTATAGCAAAGGGGTCGGTTGTGATGATGGTTTTTGATGAGTATGTCATCTGGAGTGAAGGTTATACAAGGTGCCTGTTGTTGACATTGATAGCACCAACTGTGTTCTTCCTCCTTGGGTAGCTCGAACATGTGTGCGAGGAAGACCTCATTGTCATTCAGAGCTTCTTTCAAAGCCTCTCTCGTTTCTTTGGACAAACATAGAAGTTTGAACAATGTTATACGAGCCATGATATTAGCCACGATATCGCATCAAAATGGAGCTTTGAGATCGACCGAGGGATGCTTCAGTGCCTTGTCGAACCGAGTATCTTTTTGCTTGGCCGATTCAGGTTGATTGGAGGGTTCGGGCTGATTATAGTTCTTTAAATAGTCTCTGCTGGACCTTGTCCCTCATGATAATTTTCTCTTTCTTTGAGTCAGTGAGTAAAGAGATTTGTAGAGATTCCTCTCCTATGATTGTGGAGATGACGTTACAAAATTTCATCGTACGTTTGCCCTTAGTCTTGAACTTTGGAAGAGTCCAATATTCATCTTTGAGAAAATCGAGATATACCCACACTATTTCCCCTCTTGTTGTAGTAAGAGGGACCAAGTCTTGACTTTGTCGGTTTTGTTGACCATGATTGACCGCTTCCATCCTCGCAATGAGAATGGGGACAACTCCGTCTTAGGCCTAGATTTTTGGCATGAACCCAAATTGAAGAGTTACCATGTTAGCAGTGACTTTCTTTTGCTCAGGCTTGAGATTGAGGATTCCTGACTCAACAAAGGTCTGTATTTTATCCTTGAGAATGTAGCAATTCTTTATCGGGTGTCCAAACATTCTATGGTAAATATAGTAGTTGGAATCTCAGTCTTTCTGATCTCTTCGGGGCGCCGGAATTCAAGAAGCTTCAGCCGATTATCATTGTTGAGAACATGAATGATAGCCACTATATGCTCGACCTTGAAAGAGTAGTTACGCTGAACGTTCTTCCTTGGCTCGCTCTTCTGCTTGTTGGGTTTTTTTATCTCGACCGTGAAAGTCTCTTTGGCTTTCAATTGGGAGGTCTGCCCTTGTTTGTCTTTATTACCACTGAAATTGGTACGGGGTTCAAACTTATTAAAGTGTTATGATAATTTTTCTGCTATCTTAACTTGTTCCATTAAGTTCTTCTATGTATAGGTCGTGATATCGCCCATATGAGCTTCTACATGCTTGACGAAATTATGCCGACAGGTTTGAAATAGCATCGGCAATGGCATATCTTGATATCGTAATGTCAGATTACAGAACTGCTCAATGTATTCCTTGACCGTCTCATTTCCCCTTTGCTCTTCGGAGAGAAATTTGGACATGGTAATATCTAATTATTCCTCAAGGAATTGTAAGAGAAACTTATATTCCAGATCAATCCAGGACTTGATTGATCCCTCAGGCAAATCCTGAAACTAGTCGAAGGCTATCCCCTACATAGTGCTAATAAAAAGTCATGCCTTAATGGCGTCATTACCCACTACATTCCCGGTTTATTTATGGAAGTAGTAGATGTGCTGGTTCAGAGAACCTTTACCATCAAACATATGCAACATTGATGGCTTAAACTTCATCGGATAGAGAACAATGTCCTACTTGATGGGAGGGTAATTCTAACTTTTTCAGCTCAGTTCGTTGAGAAAGAGCGTTAAGCTATTTTTGGAGGTCCTCGATGATCTTTGCCTCCTGACTTCACTTAGGAGGTGCCGATATTTTTGATACTAAATGATCAGATCCACATCTTCTTGATCTATTTGTTCATCTTCTAGAGAGAATTAAATAATTGGTCGTTCTCCCTTCAAAGAACTCGGACGAGGTTGATAGGTTGTTATGAGCTGACCTATCATCTTTTCCAATCATTTGATTCGCTCTTCAGAAGCTTTTCTTTAGGCCTCTATTTGTTAGAGAAGATCAACTCGCTCCATCATAGACGCAACTCGTTGTTGTTTTTGACTTGAACTAGGAATAACATTTGACGCTATGGCAAAATTAGCATCACTAGCAGTAGGTTGCTCGCGTTGAGGTAAAGCTCGCATCGCACACATTAAGAGGGAATAATCGAAAGGGATTGGAGCTCTTTGTTTCGATCTAGAATGGCGGTACACATCGTTAGTCTCTGGCAATATGCCTCTGATACCATGAGAATATCTTAGCTCAGAAGCACTATTGGTATTTTCCTCTTCATCTCCTAAGACTATACTAGTCGTATTGATTGTGAACTCATTGAGTATATTCTTACCCTTTTGGGTTCGTCATCATCTTTTGATCTTGGCCTCTGAAGGCTCAGGATTGTGATTAAGTCAATTAAATACAAGTTCTTTTTCAGAAATAGTTTTGCATTAGCAATTCTTTTGAACTGTCATGACTACATCCCTAAGGGTCACACAATGTTGACATTGACGAGCTCTCTTCATATATAGGAACTCTCTCAAATCACCAGGAGTTCTAAGTTGATTTGAGTTATCAATCTTTTCCATGTCAACTTCACCACTTTGAATCTTAGCATGTGAACGTCGCTTAGCAGGGTCAGACTAATCACCATTAGTGATGTCATTTCGTTATAGGAATTTTGATAAGGTGTTACCCCCATTTTTTGCTTCTGTCGAGGAAATATATCGAGCATCGGGAGATGCTTTAAATTGAACCCCAAAGGGAGTTGTGGACTACCTTTTGGGTCTCTCCGAAAACGACCTTCTTGATGTCTAAAATTAGAAAAACATGAGAATGTCTTGACCTTCGTTCGAGACGAGGGTCGATATTTCTTCACTCTGGGCGTAGTTCGTTTGGCTATCAGCGAAGTTCAAACTGTCTTTAGCGAAGGTCGCATTTATGCATGTGGTGGTCGATTTAGACCCTAGATTCACACTGTAGTGAATTTCGTGACAACTCCTCACAGTTATCGTCATCGATTTATTCGAGGAAATGAATTCCTCAAACTTAGCTTGTCAAATTCAATGACCAGCCATTCAGCAAAAGATCTGAGGGCCTTAGTGTCGATCTACGACATAATTTTCTTGTCAGAAGAGAAAGTAATCCCCAGCAGAGTCGTCATCCTATTTCATGTCTTTCGAATTGTAATTAACGCAAACCATAATAAAAAATACTAAAACAAAGAAAAATTTTATATTTCCTGGGGTTATTTTTTGTGTGTCGATGAAGTGTTGATCTTGTATTCTGATAATGGTCTAACTAAGACGATGGGACTCTTGCTGTTGATCTCATATTTGGTTGCTTAGAAGATAGCTCAGTCTTCACTTGGAACCGAATATCATAAAGAAAGCGAGAAAAAGTTAATTCCGCGCGTGTACAGGGTGTTTGATCTCTCAGTTGGTGATCCTCTTAAACGAACAATCTCCTCCTCCTCTTATATGCTAAGAGAGAGAGAGAGAGAGAGAGAGAGAGAGAGAGAGAGAGAGAGAGTTGATAACAGTTAATTATGAATTAAGTGACCATTAAAGTAGGAGATAACGGGGGGAGCAGTTTTTAATTTGAAAATAGCTCTCAAATATCTCATTGGCGAAGTTTGTTGATTAATTGGTTGGCAAAGCTCGCTGAAAGTGTTTGGACAAGGCTCGCTTAAACATGGGTGGGCCATCACTTCTGAATCATGGGGACGTGGCCAATGTAGGTAGCTGCGAATGAAGTTTGCTAACATCAAATGACAAACTTCGCATGGCTCATTTTTGACTCGTTTGAACTGAGCCAAAGTGGGTTGTATGGCGATGTTCGCGCGCTTGTTTGAGTAAGCTTCACTATAACCTGTTGAAGACTTGACTTTGGGCCTATTTGAAGTGTTTGGCCCATGGGCAGTCACTTCTTAGATCCAAGCTGAATATAGACCTGGATAGAATATATTTTAACCATCTACAGGGACAAACTCCTTTATTTCTCTAAAAACTATAAATAACACTAAAGGGAGAGCTAATGATCTCTCTAAGGTTTTTACAATAGCAAACCCAAATTATAGGTTGGATGTCAGATTAGTAAGTCTACAAGCCATCTTCCTGTTGGACTCATAAAAACCACAATAAGCTCCACAAGCTTCTATCACACTTTCAAAAGGCAAACATAAATAACCACAGTAGACCTCCACGAGTTTCTTTCAACTCTGAACTCCCATACTCCACTACAGCGATGACTCTTTGAGTAAGATTTTTAACTGATATCGAGAAAGGTTGATGATGGACATGCTAAAATTACGAGTTTGTACAGATATAATGATTGTATTATTGTATATACATAGCAATTGTACTCATTACAAACATAATATAAAGGAATCGAGTGCCCCAATAAATGCGAGTTATTCAACGCTACTAATGTTTCACAGTATTAATGAGCAATTGTTGATTTAAGTAATATAACTCCGTCAGTAACAAGCTTTATTGTTCATTTTTTTCATTGCCTATCTCAAGTTGAGGAAAAGGAGGGCATTAGGCGAGGGGTGGATGCATGTATATGTTTAGAAGTGCAATTTCACCCCCTAAGATTATGCAAAAGGCAAAACTTCACTGCACGTCCCTAACGTATTAGCCAAATTGCACTTGAGTCCTTAATGTTTAAAAGTCATCAATAGAGATCCTTAACGTTGTCTCCATCATCAGATTAGGACTTTATTGAGATTTTTTGCTATCTATTACTAACATGGCATCTGATTGGACTATCTTTTGTTTCTCACTTTTGCCACGTAACCCCTGCAAGATTTAAAAATTACAAATAACACCCTTAAACTTTTAACATTACAAATAGCCCCTTAAATTTTTTCAAAAGCTACAAGTGGTCAGCGAAAAAAATTATAATGGGCCCTCTAAAATTTTAGAAAATTATAAATACAACCCTAAACATAATTTGTATTTTTTAGAACTTTCAGTAGGCTATTTGTAAAAAATTTCAGGTTTGTTTGTAAAAATTCAAGGGTCTCTTTATAGTTTTCAATACTTTCACGATTGCTTACATATTCTTCTGGGGGTTTCTAAAAACTTTTAGGGGGTTATTTATAATCTTCAAAAGATTTACAGGGTTGTTTAGAAAAATTTTAGGGAACCCCTGTTTAGGAAAAAAGCACACAACCCCTAGAAGTTTTTAAAAGGATAAATGAACACCTAAATTTTGACAAGTAAACCCTCAAAAATTTTACAAACTGCCCCCCTGAAAGTTCTATAAATTAGAAATAACTTTCAAGGTGCTATTTATAATTTCAAAACTTTTAAGGAGTTGCTTGTAGATTTTTTAGGGGATCACTTGTAGCTTTTGAAAATTTTGAGGAGGTTAAGAACTCAAATGAAATTTGGCTCACACGTTAAGGACCTTTACTGACGTTTTACCTATACAAAATTAGATTATATGGCCTTGTAAACTTATCATTTGCACCCTATTAATTTAAAAACTTTGCACCTTGTTTGAAATTTAGCTTATTTAAGTTAAAAATGTAACCTATCCGTCAATAAATTTGTTGTATAATATTATATTTTAATTTTTGGATAGATAGATATTTATCGTTAGCCCCGTCAGATATTTTAAAAATGTAATAACAGGTTTGAACAGCAGAAACAACCTCTCTCTCTCTCTCTCTCTCTCTCTCTCTCTCTCTCTCTCTCTCTCTC
>BQKN01062323.1:133000-179316 GCA_022839385.1 Asparagus kiusianus
CTCTCTCTCTCTCTCTCTCTCTCTCTCTCTCTCTCTCTCTCTCTCTCCGTGTAGGGTAAGGTCGTGTACATTTGACTCTCCCTAGAGCCAACAATGATGGGAACCTCGAGTACTCGAGTACTCAAGTACAAAGCCGCCCTTACTCTATAATATAAATAAAATGCAAATCTCCTCAACTATTTATTCCTAATATTCTTTCCAAAAAATTCACCTTATCTAGGTGGTTTCAATTCTAAGCCAGAAGAGGATATCCACTCTATTTGAGCCACTGGGTAGAGTGAAGACCCCCAGATCATCCCCTAACCAAACCCATACTATAATATAAAACTCCAAACTTTGGACCTATTATACTATAAGCTAATCTCAGTCAACATTACTTCGGGCCCATTAATCTCACAGGGTAAGTTTCACAAACACGCACTAAACTTACTGTCAGTTGCACAAAACTATCCTGAAATTTGAAATTTAGAGAAAATCCCCCTGAAGTTTGGAAAATTTCAAAAAAAAAAGCCATCTGTCGAAAAGTTTAACAAACTAACATTTGGAAAAAAAAAATAATAAACCTCCCTCTCTCCTTAACACCCTAAAACCCCCCATCAAAGTTTTATCGTATCCCGCTATCCTCTCTCTTCTGACAAACGCTAGAAGCCTAGAACGTAATTTGTCCCGGTTAGATCGTTCCGAAAGTTCTTGGGGTTTGTTGGAAAACTCCCCCCAGAATATGGGGGTTCTCTTAATTTTTCCCAAGGTCAGGGGGTCCTGTGCAACGCACTTCAAAAATCAGGGGGGGTTCAGTAAAAATTACCTAGTTCCTGTCGCGATGGAACGGTAATAATAAAAAAAATAATAATAATAACAAATCACCTTATCCGAAATCTTATCTTGCAACTCCATCGCCTTCGTCCCCTGCATTTCAACATAAACAATCTCGCTCCCTCCCGCCTTTATATAGTCCTCCTCGTCGGCGAATTCCTCCACTCTACTCGCCGCCGCCGCCGTCGCCGCTCCTCCCCCGCCGCCTCCGGCGACGCACCTCACTCTGAGCACCCCCCGCCTCCGGAGACTCCCCTCCGCCTCCGCCGCCGCCGGAAGAACACTCCGGCGACGAAATCTCCAGTCGTGGAACGAGACCGAGAGCGCCGCTGAGCTCCCGCAGCCGAGGCATTCCATTTTTGGAAAGAAAGCGAGGTTTTTTGGGGTTTTTTGTTGGGATCGAGAAGTAGAGAGAGAAATGGAAGATAGAGCGAGAGAGAGAGAGAGAGAGAGAGGAGTGAGCGAGCGTGCACGGGAGTTGGGAGGGAGGGAGGGAGCGAGGAGGAAGCGCGGCATCCGAAGGGGGGACACGTGGAACGATGTGGTTGGTGGGTTGGTGGGATTTTGGAGTGTTATGGATATGGTTAGACTTTGTAGAAAGAGAACAGTGGTAGATTTTCTACAAGTGCCATGCTAGGATTTGTTTAATATATAAAAATTGATGTTGGGAAAGAATGCAAATTAAAATAATGATAATATGAAATTGGTCAAAAATAACGTAACCTAAGCTACGTATATGCTTAAATTACTATTATTTAATCGTAAAGTAGAATCAATTTTTGAATCCCCTGTTGTCATAACAAAATAGGTAATATCTCATATCTATATGGTTAATGTTATAACATTTTGTTATACCAAATAATTAGTAAGCAGCATTAATTTTTGCTCCACCCAAAATAGTTCAAGCATATAGAATGACAATTACCTGTCAAGTGCACACATCCATAAAAAAATCATAACAATCTAACTATTGATAAAGAAAATATCTGTCATAATCATATCAAGTAATTGGGGTTATCAATGCAAATCTACCAAAAGAAATATACTACATACAATAGCTTGCTAAATAGGCTTTTAGACCAAGAACCACCAAAACAATGGACAGATTTTCAAAACCAACCCATTTGAGTTTTTATTTGCAAAAAACGACCCGTTTCTAGGATATTTGCAAAAACCGACCTGGTTTCAGCGTCAGTGCTGAAACCAGGTCGGTTTTTGAAAGAAAAAAATCCGAAACTTCACGGGAGTTGAACTCCCGTGAAGTTTAGAAGCTTTTAATTAATCTCCTAAACTTCACGGGAGTTCAACTCCCGTGAAGTTTCTTAGTTAAAAAAAATTTAATTGTGAAACTTCACGGGAGTTGAACTCCCGTGAAGTTTAGCAGCTTAATTAAAAGCTGCTAAACTTCACGGGAGTTCAACTCGCTTGAAGTTTCGGAATTTTTTTTCAAAAACCGACCTGGTTTCAGCGCTGAGGCTGAAACCAGGTTGGTTTTTACAAATTTGTTTGAATGGGGTCGTTTTTTGGTAATAAATTCCTAAATGGGTCGGTTTTGAAAATTTGTCCCCAAAACAATATAGTTCATACAAAAGTTCACTAAGTAAGATTTTAGATCAAAATACTAAATATAAGTTTCAAACATCATGTATCAGATAGAGATTTTTCAAAAAAAAGCAGCTTCAACTATCTCCCCAAAATATTCTAATTCTCCTCTTCAATTTTGATTTGTTTCTGCTTTTTGTTGCTTGACATTTGTGGAGAAATCAATTCTGTAGAAACTGAGTGCTTGATATCAGACTCTAACAAATTCCTCTTGCAGGGAGTTATGTTATCTGAGGAACAAATTTCAGCTTCATTGTTGCAAGTGACCAAAAGGGTGTCTTGTATTACAATATAACATAACAATTAGCATGTTAGTGAGGTGCCAGGAGAAGATTCTTACACTGTTAATATGAAGAAGCAAAAAATCAATAGTAATGTGAAAAAAACATATTATCAGTGATTGATTATGAAAAATCAAGAAATCAATAGTAAAGTGAAATAGCAATCAAGTTGGAATCTATTTTAAAAGAGAAGAGAAAAGAAGATCTTTTGAGTAGTAGTGAGGATAATAAGTAATTGATTATGATGTTTGTCTTCTTCATGTATATTCTATTCTACTGTTTTATTTTATTTAAACATCAGGTTGTATATTTTTGCTTCTTTTTGTAGAGATGGTTTTGTTTGGGGTTAGGATTCATGAGAAGATAAGAGAGGGAGATTATTTTTAGTAGCCCAAGGTTCAATCTTTATGCAAGTCTTTTTAACATCCACCGCCAACAAATAGTATTGGAATATAAGTGTTGCAAAAAATATTGCGTATATCCAATTATATATGTCAAGTGGCTTTATGATTAAATTTGCTTGAATGTTAGGTTTGCTGAGAGTTTCTATTGATCATATCATCTCCCATTTTCCTGAAAATAGTAAACATTAAGGTATTTTTCTATGTATCAATTTTTGTCATAGATGAGTTTAGACAGAGTTTGTACATACAAAATTACGAACAATAATACTAAGTGTATTGACTTATAGTATCAAAAGCCTCTTTTTTCTAGAAGATTCAACTTCATGGTTGAAATATTTCTAGCCCGTTGACTCCTAGTGATTTAGAAACAAAAGAGATTACTTACACCGCTCTGCATGATTTATGTATACAGATTGATGTAGAAAATTAAAAAATACGCCCATAAAAGGAAGAATTTGTAATATATACCTTGTTGAAATATTATAAATATATTGGCAGAAAATTATCAAGTGTCTCTGGATCAATTACCTAGTTTGGTACTAATTGTAAATAAGCAGTATAATACTCATAAACTTATTCCTTTGAAATAATTACCTCACGTGCCTCTCGAATTTCATCCAGCGTCTTCCATTCAGTTACTAATAGAAAATCATCCTCAATTGAATAAGCTTGTTCAGTTGGAATCTGACTAAATCTTTGAGACGAAGAATCTTCGACAAGTTTCAGGCTTATAAATAAATTTTAATTAATTAGCAATAATATCAAATTACTTGTAAATAAATAATAACTATAGCAATTCATCATGTACCTTCTTTTTAGATCAGCAACCTCAGGCATGTCTGGATTGATTAATATATTGGATGCATATAAGGCATTTGTAAGGGTAATTTTACCTAAGGAAATGAGGTTTTTAGCTTCATGAATTCTGTTAATAAATCCCAAATTTATAGAATGTATATATGTTGTGTGTGTGCACGTCTTTTGTTGATGAAATTAATATACAACTAATTAAATTTACCTCCATATGGTTTTGTCTTGGCAAGATGAATCACCATGATAATAACTCTTGAGTTAGCATTCTTCGCATTGCTTGAAATTTGGTCAGCATAATCTCCCCATAGGATGCATTATAATTTAATGTTGCTGCATGAAGAACAAGTTTTAGTATTAAATGAATATATATACTTGCATACTTTTACTATAGAAAAATATGCAACTATATTGTACACATTTGAACTTACTTGTCGTCTTGGAGTTCAAGCTCCAATAACTTCCTCTTATTTTCATTGCTCTCAACTTCCTTCACATTTCCAATGGTAATGAGCTCTCCAATGATATCTATAAAAATTTTTATAAAAAAAACCTTAGTGGCAGCAATGTTAAAAACAACATTGTTACAATGAGAAAGAAGACAAGAAGCAAAACTATAAATAATTTCCAAATTGTCACACTTTTGATCTTACCTATTAAGGTAGTCGATGTGACACAACTTGCAATTATATCTTTAAAATCAACTAACCCAAATGAATAAGAAGGAATTATGGAACTCTCACATTCTTTAACAGATGTAGAGTAGAGGAAGTTAACTCTATATGCGTGGTCATTAGCTCTATAATTTCTAGTATTTTCTCCGACACCAAAATTCGTAACCAAATAACATTTGCCTTCTTTCAATTGTGATTTGAACTTGTCTATCAATTTGTTCTTGATCGTTACTTGAATTTTGGCTCCCTTTTATCCACAAAATTAAAGAGAATTATTTGGATGCGTACTCTTGAATGATTTATATCATCAAAAATTTAAGAGGAAAATAATAAGTCTAAAACAGACTATGAAAGAGTAAGGAATATTACCTTTTCATCCAATAGAAGCATTTCAATAGTGTTGACTACATTCGAATTATTAAATTTCATCGCATTCCATAGCCTTATGACTCTTACCGTCAATTTCTAAGTTTCTTTGTCTCGATTGATGTCGGAAATAAAATCCAGCTTTTGTGCCATCTTCAATCTGCTTATCAATATAAATACTTCTATGATGATAAATGTGATATTTAAATAGAAAAATTGCATTGTATATGGAAAGTACCTTAGGAAAAAAATATTGTGAGAAATCTGCATAAAAAAGGAGTAACTTATAGAAGTACAATAATCTCAAGTAAATATGAATATCAATCATTCAATCATCAATATAGGAAAATATATTAAGCTAAGCAAGGTGAACTACTTGAAACTTTATAAATGTCACCAAACTATAACATGTTTCATTTTTTCACAAAAAATTGAAAAAATTGATTGTAGCAAATCCTAATTGTCAAGTTTTTTTAGAATTAACTATCGTACATTCTGAAATATTTCCTTAAAGACAACATTTTCCATCATGTTTGCAACCTGACTATCCTTTTCATGGATCAAAATTCTCAAACCTTTCTTGCTTCTAACTCTAGAGATGGCCACATAAAATTGGCCATGACTAAATACAGGCCTTGGAAGGTATAGTCCGACATTAGAAAGGGATTGACCCTGACTTTTGTTTATTGCCATAGCAAAAGAAGTTGTTAAAGGATATTGTCTTCTTTGTAGCATTAAAGGCCATCTTGAATCTGATGGAGTCATAACAATCCACAAAATAAAAACTCTCAATCCAATATTGTTGCATGATATAACTTTTTCTCCGATGACATAGTTGATTAAATGAGTGATAATTAGTCTTATCCTATTGGATAAACCAGATGACTGATCTATGTTCCTCAGTAACATCACAAGAACTCCAACATTAAATTTCAACTTGTGGTTAGGTATCGCAAAGCACCTAATACTATTAAGAAAACCCAGAGTGTGTAAATTTTCTTGGCAATCAACATCTCCATCAGCTTCAAAAACACTATCAAAACTCAAGTACACCCTTTCTTCTCCTAGAATTAATGAAAGGATGTAATCATTAACCATTTCGACAATTTCAAGTGTTGGGGCAAGGATAGCTCAATTTTGAAGGTAATTCATATCCAATAGATTATCTAATAGGTCAGGATAGTACTTTCAACGATAGCAGCAAGCGGATTAGTAAAACCTTTGATGAGTAGATCATTTGGCACTTCAATCAATGCATCTCCATCATTAGGCTCACAAACTCTACCGTCGGCAATACTTAATAACCATTCTAAAATTTCTCTCAATTCTGAAACTTCATTATTCGAAGATCCTGATTATAACCTGTTGGGATAGAAACTACTCACACCTCCGCGGAAGCTAAATGAATTCTGAGAGAAAACAACCAACAAGCTTAAGTTTACGCCAAACTCAAACCAACCAATGCAAGCAATAACGAATACACAGATAAAACAATGAGTAAATCAGACAAGACAATAGATTTACGTGGTTCAAAAAATTTACCTACATCCACGAGAGACGCACAAATAATTTCTTATATAACCACAAGAAATTACAAAGCTTGTAACAGAGAAGATCTCAAACTTGAGATCTCTCAAAAGATATCACGTGTGATTTTGATCACAAAATCACCGCTCAATTTCTCTTCTCAAATAACCGCTCGCTGTAGCAAAATACTTCTTCTTAAATCTCCTTAAGAAAAAAACCGCCGCCAAAGAAATCCTTGAGAAATCACGAAATGATCAGCTCTGTTCAACTCACAATCGTGTGAACAAAGTTTTCCTTTTATTGGAAAACCCTAGGGCGAGCTTCAGCTGGAGCCAGCTGGCTTCCACTCCATGCGAAGCAACAGGCGAGCTTCAGGGTGACAGGCGAGCTCGATCTCTTATGCTCGCAAGCGAGGTTGCCTCTCCATGCTCATCGCCTCTCCACGCAGGCAAGCTTCCTTACCTCACGCAGGCGAGCTTCCTCGCCACTCCACACAGGCGAGTTCTTCATCAGACGACCCCTCGCCGCTCCATGTAGGCAACCCCCTCACCCGAGCTCCTCACTTCTTCAGGTGCGTTTTCTTCAATTCTCCACCTCGTCCATCATTTGATAAACCTTAAATTTTGAACAAACACCAGAAGAACACCGCGAACGCCAAACAGGCCAAACCAGCTGCACCATTACATCATGGTTGCCTACTTACCCTCTGATCAGGATCAAGCTAATCGTAGTTCTACATATTGCCCTCTTGGGCAGATTAACACAGGCTGATATTAAACAAGTCTAAGAAATACTAAAACTTGCTACCTATCACCATATTGGTCAACATGTCTGCTGGTTTCTCATTTGTGTGCATCTTCATGAGAAAAATATCACCTTCCTCTATGACATCTCGCAAAAAATAATACCTGACATCGCACTCTGATTGTCTCACCACAAGTTCACGTAATCCTGCTCAATCCCAAAATTATCTAACAGACCCCACAACCATAATGCTTCCTTCACTCCCTCTGCCATGACCATGTACTCAGTCTCTGTAGTAGAAAGTACCACTGTAGCCTGTAACATCGATCGCCAACTAACTGGAGAACCATGTATTCTGAATACATAATCAGTAATAGATCGTCATCTATCTAGATCGCCCGCATAATCTGAGTCCACAAACCCATCAATCTGACATGTATCTCCACCAAAACACAGACATGTATCAGCGGTACCCTTCAAGTACCTCAAGACCCATTTCACTGTTTTCCAATATGCCTTTCTCGGATTCGTCATGAACCTACTGACAACACTGATCACCTGTGAAATATCTAAACGTGTACACATCATTGCGTACATTAAACTACCAACTGCACTAGCATAAGATACATGCTCCATGTGTGCCTTCTCTTCCCTGTAGTGGGAGATTATTAACTTGTGAGCCTGAAGTGTGGAGCCAATGGAGTCACCGCCGACTTAGCACTTTGCATCCCAAACCTAGCAATAACATGCTCAATGTAGCTCTTCTGACTCAAGAACAATCGTCGATTTGCCCGCTCGTTTCTAATATTCATTCCCAGTATTTTCTTAGCAGTGCTCATGTCCTTCATCTCAAACTCTTTACCAAGTTAAGATTTCACAATATCTATCTCCACCTTGCTTCTCGAAGTAATAAGCATGTCATCCATATATAAAAGAAGATAAATATAATCACCTTCATAAAGCTTCTGAATATAGACACAACAGTCATAATCGCTTCTGGAGAACCCATACTTTAGCATGAAAGAGTCAAATTGCTTGTACCACTGTCGAGGAGATTGTTTCAATCCATAAAGTGATTTCCTCAAGCGACATACATGATGCTCCTTATCCTCAACCTTCTAACCCTTAGGCTGATGTATATAGATTTCCTCATCCAAGTCTCCATGCAAGAAAGTCGTTTTGACATCGAGTTGTTCCAGCTCAAGATCACCATGAGCAATAATACCTAATAGTACCCGAATAGAAGTGTGTTTCACCAACGGAGAAAAGATCTCATTGTAATCCACACCTTCTCTTTGTGCAAACCCCTTAGCCACTAGCCTAGCCTTATACCTTGTACTGCCAAGCTCGAAAGGATCCTCATTTCTCTTGCACACCCACTTACAACCAATAGCTCTCTTCCCTATGGGCAATGGAACTACCTCCCATGTTTGGTTCTTCCGGAGAGATTTCATCTCTTTCTCCATCGTAGCCAACCAACTCTCACTAACCCTATCCTGAATAGCTTCTTTGAAGGTGACCGGCTCATCATCCTCCACTGAGAGTGCGTACTCAATCAAATTTACCTGCCCATAGTGCTTCAGAGGCTGATCTGACCCCAGCTTTTGAACCTACTTGTATGCTCACCTTGGCATAGTGGAGGCCAAACTATCTTCGAGCTGCTGTTGTTGTAATACCTATACATTTTCTTGCCGAACCAACTCCTGTTCAAGCTCATCATCTTCATGATCCTCCTCTTGAACATGACTAGAACCTGGTTGGTCTTTAGGTTCTATTTTAATCACCTGGGACTTAGAGGTCCCAACAGTCCCAACACCACCATTCTTAGATGCCCTGGCAATCATGGATTTCTCATCAAAGGTAACATCTCTGCTGATCATGAATTTAGAATCTTTTGTACACCAAAGGTGATAGCCTTTTATGTCCTTTGCATACCCCATGAATATTGGCTTCTTAGCCCTTGCGTCAAACTTTTCCTCGTTGACGTGATAGTAGGCAGTACATCCAAAAATCCTGAGCCTCTCATAATCTGTATGCTCCCTTGACCATACCCGATAGTGTACATCACCATCCAATGTCGAATGTGGAGAACGATTCACTATGTAACAAGTTGTAGCCACTGCTTCTGCCCATCATTCTTTACCCAATCCAGCATATGATCGCATACTCATTACTTTTTCCCATAATGTTCGATTCAGCCTCTCTGTGACTCCATTCTGTTGAAGTGTAGACCTGATTGTCCAGTGTCGAGCAATACCCTTCTGATCACAGAACTCCTTGAAAGCACTATATGTATACTATGTATTGTTATCAGATCTTAGTGACTTCAATTTCTTGCTTGTCTTGTTCTCGACCATTGCTTTCCACTTCTTGAATGTTTCGAATACCTTATTCTTATGCTTAAGAAAATAAATCCAAGCATACCTCGTATGATCGTCTATGAACGAGACGAAATACCTGGAACCACCCTTGGAAGTTGTCTGAGCTGGACCCCAAACATCTGTATGCACATAGTCTAATATACGTCTGCTTTTGTACTTGCTTCTGAGAAAATGAACCCTGTACGTCTTTCTGTATACACAATCCTCACAAAAATCTATGCAATGTTTCTTCATGTTCTTCAACAAACCTTCCTTACCAAGTAGATCTAGACTCTTCTCTGACATGTACCCAAGCCGCCTATGCCATAACCGAGTGTGCTCACATAGGTCTCCACCATTTCTATCAGTTTTAACCGTTGCATCTCCTGTCATGGTCGTACCTGAGAGAGTATATAGGTTACCATGACGAACGCCCTTCATCACTACTAGGGAGCCTCGAACAACCTTCTTCACTCCATTCTCTGTAATAATCTTACAGCCACCAGGGTCTAATTCACCAACTGAGATAAGATTATTCCACAAGTCGGTAATGTACCTCACATTCGTCAGGGTTCTGACCACTCCATCATACATCTTGATTTTTATATCACCTAGCCCTACCGTTTTACAATCATGGTTGTTCCCTAACAATACGGTTCCACCATCAATACTTCTGTAGGTAGTGAACCACTTCTTATTTGGGCACATATGGTAAGAGCAACCTGAATCAAGAATCCACTTCCCAGAGATATCCTCACCGTTCGTGATAACATAGCATTCCTTTTCGCTCCCTTCCCCTGAAACGTAGCTCACCTCTTCCTTGCCTTTTGTCCTCTCAGTTTTATTGTTGTTTTTTTCCACCTACACTCTTATTAGGACAATCGACCTTGAAATGCCCTAGCTCACCGCATTTGAAATACGGTCTTCCTACAAGAGGTCTTAATTTTGATCTAGACTTTCCTCCCTTGTCTTTTCCTCGCTCGTTGCCCATTCCTCTAGCAAACAATCCTTGTGCTTGTTCCTTGTTACCACTAGTAGCCATGTCACTAGTTGTAACTTTCCGAAGATCATCCACCAGAAGTGTTGTTCTAGTCTCATCTATCTTCAAATTATCACCTACAAGCATCAATGTTCGTACTAGGTTCTCATAAGACTTCGGTAAAGAAAGAAGTAGCAGAAGTGCTTGATCTTCATCTTCTACTGTCACATCAATGTCCTTCAAATCTGATATGATCTTATAAAACTTGTTGATGTATTCCCGGATTGACGAGTCTTCCTCCATCTTGCAAGTATACAATTTGGATTTTAAGTAGATCTGATTTGTTAGACTCTTCGTCATAAAGGTACTCTCTAACTTTGACCACACGCTCACAGCTGTTTCCTCTCCATCCATCCCTCTTAAGGCATAGGATAATCGATGCTCGTGCTTCGAGATCTAACTCTTTCCAATCCTCATCTGACATATCTTGGTGTTTCTTTTCTCTTCCCGCCAAAACCTTATGCAATTTCTGCGAAATCAACGAGTTTTCATCTGCATCCTCTAATAAAAAAATTTATTTTTCCTATTGAATTTCTCGCTCTCATACTTTCCCACTTTAACTGTTTTACTTGTAGACGTCATTCTCTGCTTGTATTAACAAATCCGCTTCTCTCAGGAATTTTAACAATAATCAAGCATCACCTCAAATCAGAAGTTCTACCACTACCAATCTAATTAAAGGGCTCTGATACCAATTGTTGGGATAGAAACTACTCACACCGTCACGGAAGCTAAATCAATCCTGAGAGAAAACAACCAACAAACTTAAGTTTACACCAAACTCAAACCAACCAATACAAGTAATAACAAATACACAGATAAAACAATGAGTAAATCAGACGAGACAATAGATTTACATGGTTCGGCAAATTTGCCTACGTCCACGGGAGCCGTACAAATAATTTCTTATATAACCACAAGAAATTACAAAGCTTGTAACAAAGAAGATCTTAAACTTGAGATCTCTCAAAAATACCACGTGTGATTTTGATCACAAAATCACCGCTCAATTTCTCTTCTCAAATAACCGCTCACTGTAGCAAAATACTTCTCCTTAAATCTCCTTAAGAAAAAAAAATGCCGCCAGAGAAATCCTTGAGAAATCATGAAATGGTCAGCTCTGCTCAACTCACAATCGTGTGAATAGAGTTTTACTTTATAGGGAAACCCTAGGACGAGCTTCAGCTGGCTCTAGCTGGCTTCCACTCCACGCGAAACAGCAGGCGAGCTCCACGGCGACAAGCGAGCTCGATCTCCCGCGCCCGTAGGCGAGGTTACCTCTCCATGCTTATCACTTCTCCACGGAGGCGAGCTTCCTTGCCTCACGCAGGCGAGGTCTTCATCAGGCGACCCCTCGCCACTCCACACAAGTGACCTCCTCGCCCGAGCTCCTCACTTCTTCAGGTGTGTTTTCTTCATAACCTCATATTTTGAGAGAGAGTCAAAACTTGACAGCTATCCCACAAATATGGACTATTTATTATGGCAAGCACAATATCAACCCTACTACCTTTAGGAATCACTAGCAATATTTGCCTAAAATCTACTCTTAACACAATTACTTTCCCCCCAAAAGGTTGATTTAAACTACTGTGATTTGAAAATCTAAGGACAGCTCTTAAAGTTCTATCAAGAGCTTCAAAACAGAACATATAGACCATAGGTGCTGCCTCCCAAATGATGAGCTTTGTTTTACGTAACAACTCAGCCAGAGGACTACCTTGCTTTATGTTGCATGTTGAGACTTCAATTATAGACAATGGAATACAAAAGCTGGAGTGAGCAGTCCGTCCACCAGGCAATAGAAGTGAAGCAATACCACTTGAAGCTACAAGAAGTACAATGTCACCCAAGCCAGAAGTCAATGTTCTCCATATGTATGTTTTTCCAGTACCACCATATCCATAAAGGAAAAATACTCCACCATTATCCTGGCAAACAACATTCATGAGAGTGTCAAACACATGTTTCTGTTCATCTGTCAAGCTACTTAGAAGTTCTTATGTTCCATTGCTAGAGACTCATTGTCATAGTTTAACTCATCTTGGATGAGCTTGTTCTAAAAATCAAAGAGATTGACACATTATGGGATTGGAAGTGGAGGATAATCACCCAAAGTCTTGCTATTTCCTCGTAAAATCTTTTCTATTTCTACAAAAGCTAAATTCTTTAACTGACCATCATTTAGTTGCAAATCTGATAAGTAAGACAAATTAGAAAGAGACTTGTAACATGTGACTAAATAATAATTTTAAAGTGGCAAAAAAGGTAAAATTAATAAAAAGTAAGAATATTTAACTTATAAAAGCAAGACTATTAAACTTATAAAACAGCAATGGAAGAATAGAATAAGCCTCTTAGAGACATAACTTTCTAGGAAAAAAGCTTCAATAACAATGAGGAAATTAACTAAAATACTATGTGATAATACGATTGTAATAAATATTCAATAAAATAAGATATAACAAATATGTTATTGTATACTGATAATTGAAAGGGGAAAAAATCTAAGCTGAAAAAGGCTACCTCTATACTGTAGCAATTTCCTTTGCCTATATAGGATATCTTCTGCAATTAAGTTCCATATCTTCTCCCATACAAATTCAGGTCTAGATAAAGAATTTGACATTAGCAAAGTTGCAAATAAACTTCTTAAAAGTTGTCCCAAACCTCAGAAAGATGCTTCTATAATCACGTCAATGTATTCCCTGTCATCGTCAGGTAAACCTAAAGCATAGCAAGTTTCTTGAAAGGTGGGATAGACAATGCCATTAGCTGTTCGAATATCTTCATAGCATTTAGGTCCTCTAACTTTATTGAGTAAAATTCTCAAATGGTACAGTTCACCACAACTTGGAGGTATATAATAGAGCCTTCCAATTGAAAATCCACGCTTCCTTGGTTACCATTTATGCAATTTACTTCTCCATACAAACTTCGTAGGAAACTCATTATAGGTTAGAAGTCTAGCTTCAGGATACTCCTTGTTCGTTTCCATCCTGGCTAAAAACATTGTCTGCTCAATGCTAGGTCTATTGACTATCTCGTCATTTAGAAGATGGAAGCTCAATGTCTCTACAGCTGGTTCTCTTTTATGAATTTCATAGCTAAATATTTTCCATGCCGCTTCACATGGAGAAATATACCTGCAATCATAGTACATTTTAATTTCATTAACTACTTGATTCTCACCACTTGTAGTGCTTTGGTATAGTGCAACAATGACGCGATCATGTCCTTTGTTTATGTATTTAAATAAATACTTGATGGATCATAACTGGTTGCACCATTCAATGTTAATGTGTGTCTCGTAATTAATGAGAAGCTTAGGATTGTATGCAACAACAAAACGATTATCAAGATAAATACCATTTTTCAGCAGTCCTACCATCATCCTTTCTTCTATACACTCGATGACCATCATTATCAATATTGGTTCTTTGGACAAATTTCTTCAGGAAGTGGTTAGAACACTTGCCATCCCTCATGCATGGAGAGTGTATATTGGAATAACCACATGGACCATGAATCATATAATTTTTCACACACTCATACACTTCAGGATTTTGCTCTTTATCCTGGATTTTAGTAGAAATAATCTTATCTATGTCTTCAACGGTAGGATACTTGCCTTCTAGAACCAAAAATAGTAGAATATGAGCATGCGACAAACCTCTTTTCTGAAATTCAACCGTATTTATAACTAAAAAATGAAATTTAGAATTCATTAATGAATATAACTAAAATTAATTCAATGTACAAAAATAAAGTGATAATTCAACTAAAACTATATTAGGATAGCAAATTTATGTACATTATTATTAGGTATATGCCTGTAAATCTAACGTATTAGTCCTTCTTATAATTGATTTAAAAAAATTAAATTGCACGATTTACATGGTAGGAAATGTATATTAGCTATTTTGTACAATTTAAGTAACAAATAAATAAATAAATATAACAATAAAAGGACCACTTTCAAAAATTAGCGTATATCGTTATGGGGAAAGAATAATACACAGTTTATGTATTAAAAATTATACTTTCTCATACCAGCTTTGACAGAACCAAACAATTTACGTTGTTTCAAATCTCGAATAAGCTGGTCAAGTTTCAACTTAAAGACTCTACAAATAATGTCAGGTCTATCCTCTGGATTGTAACCGTAGCTTCTCACAAATCTTACTATCTCAAGCCACTTTGGATTGCATGTGAAAGTGATGAACAAATCTGGATATCCAGCCCACTTGCAAATAATCATAGCATCTGATAATTTTGAATCATGTATCGTGCACCACCAGTAAAAGAAGACGGTAAGACTTTTCCTAAGAAGCCGGATTAGTTTCACCTCTTAGAATAGCCTCGGTAAGACCCCTATACATTTTAGCCCTAAGCTCCTTTTGATGACTCCTAATGTATGACAATCTTCCACTTTCAACCATTCTATAAGGATATACTATAAATTGTTGCAATAATCTCCTTGACAATAATATTGTAGGTGCTTCATTTTCTCTACATTGAAGTCTAAATGCAAAAAAACTCTCTCATAGTAAGCTTTATTTTTTTCCCGAGATGCACTGCTTGAATCTCTATGTAAAATATTCTCTCGATAACCATCTTCTTCGTAAGGAAACAAAATAGGCTACTGCATTGGCAAATAAGACAAGTGTGATTCATTGATTCTTTTAAGCTCACCACTTTGTGGCTCTACTATTATATCTCTATCAACATTTAAGCTATCGATATCTCCTACAATAATGACAGCAACCTTAGAAGCTGTAGGAAGATTATAAGTTCTTCCATCATTGCTTCTTTTACTAATCAACATTTGGTTCACATTTGAGGATTTATTATTCAAACCTCTCTTTAGCCATTCTAAAATATTTAGCAAATGGATTATATTCATCGAACATTTCCTTCAAACTTTGAGCAATGATAGAATCTAACCCTCCAGAATGACATGCAGAACTATAAAGAAAATTAAATATTAAGAATTAATTTAAGTATTTATAAGTGAAGCAAAAACATGACGTGTAAATACAAAAACATGACATGTAACTAACATAATGATAATAATTATTTGTTTCATAAGAGTTAACATGATCATATTACACATATCAAAAAATGAAACCAAAGATACACACTATTTAAATTTTAGAAGAAATACATACCTGACCGCGCGAATTCAGATTGATATTTCATTTTCCGTGTGATAAATATATAACTAGGCAAAGTTTAGTGTTGAACCTATAGCTGGTAATAAACTTCCAATCCTATGGTAGTTTTGACCATGTAGTCTGAAAACATATGGCCCCGGCCTATTATTCATAGAAGTATCGACTTTTCCGCCCATTGAAGTGAATGAGAACATCATCTTATAAGCACGTATATTTTCTCTAAAATGTCTGCTCACTTTACTCTGAGTGTCAGTCAAAAGGAACTTTAAAAGCTTTTGAGGATCTTTCAATAAATGTAGTTGAATTTTTCCTAGCAACATAGAGAAAATTTAGGACTTGTGTGTTCCTATCCTTATGGACTTGTTCATCAAGCCACGTTTTAGCATCACAGTAGCTACATGACCATATCGGATCTCCCACATCAAAATATTCTGCTCAACATTTTATGTTGTGCGCAACGGAACTCTAATCACACGAACAAGAACGAGGTAGATCATAACTAAACACAAGCACAAATCACCAATCACAGCAAGACAATGAATTTTACGTGGTTCGGCAAGTTGCCCACGTCCACGGGGCAAGAAGGGGGGAGTTCTTACTATTAGAGATAAAGAGAATACAAAATAGGGTTACAAAATTACTCAAAACCCTAAAACAAAGCTCTCTAAATCTCTCGCCAATCTCCCACAATTGGATGCAACAATCCTCTCTCAAAGACTGCTCAAAACATCCTTACTTTTAACCTTAATTAATCATGTTTAGGATTTTATACAAACAACAAACGAAACGGGTTGAAAACCCAAAAACCCAGCTCAGACCTGCTATGCGGTCATCGCGGTCGACCGCAAGGCAATGACAGAAACAAAAAATCCTACAAGGTTTGGCCGGCTGACCGGACCTGACACTACGGTCGACCACCAAAAGTCCAGAGACCTCCCAGGCTACGTGCACGTTTCTGGTTGACCGAAGCTGATCTTGCGGTCGACCGAAAATCTTCCAGTCTGTTTTTCTGAGTTGTTTCTTCAAATGTTCGCCACTTCTACAAATCTTCACATCGGTAAAGTTTCTTTCAAAACTGAACCGACATTAAATCATCCAAATGTCTCACTTGTTGCGTCCAGGACAAAGTAGAAACAACCCACGACAACGGACTCAATCCACAACAAGTCGGGAACGCAAAAGAGAGCCCAAACAATCTCCCCCATCGAAATCAGCAAATCCAACCGACTGTATCAAAAAGACTGCCTACGTATCCTTTTGCCTAAGGAATCAAGCCAAACATAGTTCACCCAAATGGCCTCCAAAGGCCCTCAATATTGAAGAATGTTCAATAGATACAAACAATGACCAAATTTCACACATGAAACAACTTTGATCAACATATCCGTAGGGTTGTCCTTCGTGTGAATCTTCTCTAATATGACGTCTCCATCATCCAAAACATCACGAACAAAGTAGAATCTGACATCAGCATACTTCGTGCGTGCATGATAAACCTGGTTCTTCACCAAATAGAAAGCTGACATGCTATCACAACATATCCGAAGGGTTTCTTGTGCAATCCCCAAGTCCTCTAACAATCCATGCAACCACAAAGCCTCCTCACAGTTTCAGTCACCACCATAGGAGTCTTTCCCTGTATCGCAGTGTACGACAACCTGTTCACGAGATGGCTCGCATAAACCAACGCCTCGGCCTAAAAGAATCTAGGAAATCCACTCTGTATCATCATACATCACATCTTCTCCAATAAGGTACGGTTCAATCTCTCAGCCACCCCGTTTTGTTGCGATGTCTCTTAAGCTGTGAAGTGTCGCCTAATGCCGTGATCCTGGTAAAACTGCAGAAATGGATCGCTCTTGTACTCTCCACCATTATCTGAACGAAGAGTCTTTACCTTTCTACATGTCTGCAGCTCTACTTTCTTTCACTCTACAAAAATATCCAGGACCTCATATTTATGCTTCATAGGGTATACCCAATTCCTCCTAGAATAGTTATCAATAAAAGTGACAAAATAGTTAGCCCCACCAAGTGATTTGTTCTTGGAAGGACCTCAAATATTTGTGTGAATATAATCTAATATATCTTGGGTATTATGAACAGCAGTGTCGAACTTCACTCTAGTCTTCTTCCCAAGTATACAATGCTCACACAGATCCATCTTGTAGGTCTTAGCACCTTTTAATAGCCACTGTTTCGCTAATGACTGCAGGGACTTATCACATGTGCGTCCAAGTCTCATGTGTCATAAGGTGGTAGTGTCCCCCTCTGTAGTGATAGAAGCTGTCAGACCCCCTGTAACTGTCTTACCCTTCAAGTAGTATAGGAAGTTTTTCCTAACTCCTCTCATCACCATCATCAAACCCTTCGTGACCCTCACAGTAGCATCCTATAAGGTCACCCGATAATCTGCTACCTCCAAAGTACCAAGAGAAATGATGTTCTTCGTCAACTGCGGTACGAACCTCACTTCTTTTAACTTCCTAACCACACCGTCATGCATCCTGATCCATACTGAACCAATACCACTAATAGAGCATACGTGATCATTACTCATAAGTACGACATCCCTTTTTTCCAGCTCCTCAAAGCTAGAGAACCAATCTCTCCTCAGACAAATATGATATGTAGCTCCCGAATCCAACATCCACTCCGTAGAGTCAGCATAACAAACCGACGATAGTACAGAGCACGAACAGTCTAAAGAATCTGACTCTAAATATTCATCAACAGCTTTTACAACATTCACTTCTGAAACTTGTACAACTTTCCCTTTATTCTTCCCGGCTTTATCCTTCAACTTTGGGCAGTCAATCTTCTAATGTCCCTCTTCTTTACAAAAACGATATTGATTTCTACCAACACTGTTATAGCCACCTCTATTTTTTGATTTTGAGCGGTTGACTTGGCGACGGTTTGAACTACGGCCTCGAACTGCTAACGCATCTCCCGATGCCTTCTCGAAAGGTTCGCCATCACTCTTCCTCAACTCATAATTTACCAATACAGAGGTCACCTCCTTGTAGCTAACAGTAGTTCTTTCATTGCTAACAGTAGTTCTTCAATTGATCATAGTGAGAACGAACGTACCATAATCATCCTTCGGTAACGAATACAAAAGTAGCATCGCATTGTCTTCATCCTTAACCATGATATCCACATTAGCCATATCTGAAAGTAGCTTCGTAAAGTTGTTAACATGCTCCCTAATGGAAACTCCCCTTTTCATCTTGAACTGGTAAAACCTCTTTTTTAAGTGAAGCTGATTCTCAATGCTCTTCGTAAGATACTTCTCATTGAGCGTTTCCCAAAATTTCTTCGTCGACGTCTCGTTCATCACATCATAAATAAGATCTAGCGTTAAGCATGACCGAATAACTCTACAAGCCCTACTATTCATTTTCCAAACATTGTCCTCCATGTCAGCGAATTTTTTTTGTAACTCAAGAGTCTCATCTAAATTCTATGCATCCAACGCATCCATCACTTGGCATCTCTACAAACCCAAATTGATCTCGTCATCAAACTTCAGAACATCAATCTTCGTATTATTGATGCTCAGACTCTGTATCGTCTTCGTAAGAGACAAACCTGATGTGCTTGCATCTCTCATGTTATTGATCTAACTCTTCAAGTAGGAATCCTTCAGCGAGTTCTTCGAACAAGCTCCAAGCCAAACCTGTAGCTCTGATACCACTCGTTGTGCGCAGCGGAACTCTAATCACACGAACAAGAACGAGGTAGATCATAACTAAACACAAGCACAAATCACAATCACAGTAAGACAACGAATTTTACGTGGTTCGGCAAGTTGCCTACGTCCACGGGGCAAGGAGGAGGGGTTCTTACTATTAGAGATGAAGAGAATACAAAACAGGGTTACAAAATCACTCAAAATCCTAAAACAAAGCTCTCTAAATCTCTCACTAATCTCCCACAATTGGATGCAACAATCCTCTCTCAAAGACTGCTCAAAACGTCCTTGCTTTTAACTCTAATTAATCATGTTTAGGGTTTTATACAAACAACAAGCAAAACAGGTTGAAAACCCAAAAACCTAGCTCAGACCCGCTACGCGATCGACCACAAGGCAACGACATAAACAAAAAATCCTATAGAGTTTGGCCGGTCGACCGGACCTGACGCTGCGGTCGACCGTCAAAAGTCCAGAGACCTACCAGGCTACGTGCACGTTTCCAGTCGACCGCGGCTGATCTCGCGGTCGACCGAAAATCTTCCAGCCTGTTTTTCTGAGTTGTTTCTTCAATTGTTCGCCACTTCCACATTTTATTCATTTCAAACTCAAGCATAATTTTAACAAAGATAAATGTTAATTCTCCAGAAAATAAAAAAAAAGTTACCACTATGTTGAGCATTAGTCCGTATCTGAACATCTGAATTAACAGCTTCAGCATCTGTAAACATTCAATTAAGTCATGGAACATTATTTAAAAGCCAAATTACTAAAAATAAGAAAACTAATAATTAAACCAAAAAACTAAAACAAATAATGTAAAATGAAGAACATAGGATTTCCTCTACATCTATTTAAGGTAGAAATTGTCGGTGCTAAGACTTGAACTATAGAATTGTCTTCAGATATTTCAGATGCTCTACTTGCAAATGACATTGATAAATAATTTTTCATTCCAATGTGACGTAGTAAAATAGACTGAGATGGATAATTCGTTATAGAGCTAGATATTCCCTCCAATGATTGTCTATTAAATTCACAATCACTAATGCATATTGTCTGTGAAGATCTCATTCTCTTTAGTCTACATCTTGATGCAGATGCAACATCGACAATATGATTAGTCATGACAAAATTATTTGATAAATTTGTGACACAACTTGATATGACCCCTAGTGGTCTTCTTGTCATTTTCCAAATTTGAACACAACTTATTTGTGATGAATGAGTACTCAAATTTTCTTTTCCTACTCCACAACTTCTCATAGATTAATTTAACTATGTTTCATTCTCCAAAACATATATAACACAGTTCTCATCACAGTTAATATGAGAAGAATTACTTTGTACTAAGTTTATGCCTGAAATAATCAATTGACAAAAAGACAAATCATCATACATTTTCTACCATATAAATATCAAATATGCAATAAGATTAATTGCAGAACCGCCCCCCTCCCCAAACACAATCCCTCTCAATAAAAAAGAAGGAACTAAACCCACCATTATACTTTTTGTTACTCACCCAAAGAACTTTAGGGGTTATTATACATAACTCTCTAAAAAATTTATTTTACTAAACTTCAAATGAAAATTTTCTTTTAGTCTTCAAATTAACCCAACCAATTCTAACATCTCATGTGGCACACACATGCTTACTTGATCACATGTTAGAATTGATGTTTCTAATGTGAGGATTGAAGGACTAATTTTCATGTAATGTTTCAGGAGAGTTATGTGCAGTAACTCCTAAAGTTTATGGGGTTTAGTCGAATAAAATATTTGAGGGGGTTTATATAATTAACCCATAAAGTAAAGGATTCAAAATTTAGTGATTCACCATGGTCGGCACTATTAGCCTTTGCCCGTTTAGCCAACATCAACATTCTTCTCTTGAATCTCGATTGTTTCTTGTTGATATGATCCACATTGATGATACCCTCATCACCACTTATACCAACTGATCTATCTTTGAACATCATATTTGCATTTCAACTTTTACTCAACAACAACATTGCTGAAGGAACGCGAAGAGGTCGTTTCTCTTATATTTTCTTGGATGAGGCAGGCCATGATACCATTATCATTAGCTGGAGACCCGAAGCAGCTGGATCCTATAACTTACTCGGAATTCACAGGAAGTTATGGGTTGAAAAAATCGTACCTTGAGAGGATCTTTGAGTATGATATATGTGAGAGTGGGGGCCACTCACGTGCCATGTGAGAAGATTTGCGCATGAGGAGCTCAAGAAAGTCCAACGTGCCAAGTTAAAGTCCAGCGGGTTACTCGGGCCATTCATCCGTTTGCTGCTCACCCGAGAGGCCCACTAATCTCCCTTTATAAATATCAGTGTGTTCCTAGGGTTTCGTGTAAAAAAAAAAATAAATATCAGTGTGTTCCTAGGGTTTCGTGTAAAAAAAAGGGGAACATCGGCTTGGTGAAAAGCTGCTAGGAAAATCGCAGAACAGAGGGTTTGTTTTCTTTTGGCGACTGAGCAGAGAAAGAAAAAGAGTACTTCTTGCAGCAGTTGTTGAGAGAGAAAAAGAGAGATCTTAAGGAGAGAGAAAATAGAGTTTTACAAAAGAGATGTTTATTTCTTTTGGGTAAAAATCAGATCTTTGAGACGAGCGTGTGGATTGTACAAGTCGTCGGTGTTCTCCTTATAGTGGAATCTCCCCTCATCCCCTCCCGTGGACGTAGGCAAGTTTGTCGAATCACGTAAATCTCGTGTATTTATTGTTTTCTGGGTGTTGGCTATTGCTTGTAGGTTCCCTCGGCATTTCAGTCCTAGAACTGATAAGAGGAAGAGTGTATATTTTACTTTGATGAAATATATCACTTTCGATTCTTGTTTCCTTTGAGAAATAAGAATTTCACTATCTATTCTTGTTTCCTTTGAGAAACAAGAATATAGAGGTTGACTTGTGCATTTGTGACAACAAAAGCCAGGGCTTTCTCTCAGGTGATATCGCTTCTGCGGCGGTGGGCGTGATTCTGCGCCCAACAATTGGTATCAGAGCTGTTATTCAGATTGGGAGTGGTGTAGCTTCTGATTTGAGGTGGTGCTCGGTAATTGTTCTGAGAGAAGCGATTTATTAATACAAGCGGATAATGGCGTCTACCAGTAAAACGGTTAAAGTGTGAAAGTACGAGATTGAAAAATTCAATGGGAAGAATGATTTTTCCTATTGGAAGATGCAGATGAAGAACACGTTGATTTCGCAGAAATTGCACAAAGCTTTGGCGGGAAAAGAGAAGAAACACAAGGATATGTCTGATGAGGATTGGGAAGAACTGGATCTGGCAGCACGGGCGTCGATTATCCTTTGCCTTGAAAGGGATGTAGCTTTCTTGGTAGATGGAGAGGAAACGGCTGCAGGCGTGTGGTCGAAGTTAGAAAGCACCTTCATGACGAAGAGTCTAACGAACCGGATCTATTTAAAATCCAAATTGTATACTTGCAAGATGGAGGAGGGCTCATCAATCCGGGAATACATTAACAAGTTTGATAGGATTATATCGGACCTGAAGGACATCGATGTGACTGTAGAAGACGAGGATCAGGCTCTTCTACTACTTCTATCTCTGCCGAAGTCTTATGAGAACCTGGTGCAAACACTGATGCTTGTGGGAGACAATTTGACGATGAATGAGACTAGAACGACGCTTCTAGCGGATGACCTTTGGAAGATTGCAACCAGTGACATGACTACTGGTAGTAACAAAGAACAAGCGTAGGGATTGTTTGCTAGAGGAAGGAGCAATGAGCGAGGAAAAGGCAATGGAGGAAAGTCTAGATCTAAATCGAGACCTCTTGCGGAAAGAGCATGCTTCAAATGCGGTGAAGTTGGGCATTTCAAGGTCGACTGTCCTAACAAGAGAGTAGGTGGGAAAAAGAACAACAACAAGACCGAGAGAAGAGAAGGCAAGGAAGAGGCGAGTTACGCATCGGAGGAAGGGAGCGATAAAGAATGCTATGTTGTTACAGGTAGCGAAGATATCTTCGGTAAGTGGATACTTGATTCGGGTTGCTCTTACCACATGTGCGCAAATAGAAAGTGGTTTACTACCTATAGAAGCATTGATGGTGAAACCGTATTGATGGGGAATAACCATGCTTGTAAAACGGTGGGGCTCGGTGATATAAAAATCAAGATGCATGATGGAGTGGTCAGAACCCTAACGGACGTGCGGCATGTTCCCGACTTACAGAAGAATCTTATCTCAGTGGGTGCATTGGACTCCGGCGGCTGCAAGATTGTTATAGAGAACGGAGTAAAGAAGGTTGTTCGAGGTTCCCTAACAGTGATGAAGAGTGTTCGTCACGGTAATCTATATACTCTCTCGGGTACGACGGTGACAGGAGATGCAGCGGTTGGAACTGAAGGAAGTGGTGGAGACTCATGTGAACACACACGGTTATGGCATAGGCGGCTTGGGCACATGTCAGAGAATGGTCTAGTTCTGCTTGGTAAGGAGGGTTTGCTGAAGAATCTGAAGAAACCTTACATGGATTTTTGTGAGGATTGTGTGTATGGAAAGGCGCACAGGGTCCAGTTCTTGAAAAGCAATCACAAGAGCAGAGGTATACTAAATTATATGCACACGGATGTTTGGGGTCCGGCTCAGACAACTTTTAAGGGTGGTTCCAGGTATTTTGTCTCGTTCATAGACGATTATTCTAGGTATGCTTGGATTTATTTTCTAAAGCATAAGAATGAGGTATTCGAGACATTCAAGAAGTGCAAAGCAATGGTTGAGAACAGGACGGGCAAGAAATTGAAGACACTGAGATCTGATAACGGTACAGAGTATACAGATGGTGCTTTCAAGAAGTTCTGTGATCAGGAGGGCATTGTTCGACACTAGACAGTCAGATCAACACCACAGCAGAACGGGGTCACGGAGAGACTGAACCGAACATTGCGGGAGAAGGCAATGAGTATGCAATCTTATGCTAAATTAGGCAACGAATGGTGGGCAGAAGCGGTGGCTACAGCATGTTATATTGTGAACCGTTCTCCACATTCGACATTGGATGGTGATACACCCTATAGGGTGTGGTCAGGGGAACATGCAGATTATGATAGGCTCAGAATTTTTGGATGTACCGTCTATTATCACGTCAACGAGGGAAAGCTTTACGCGAGGGCCAAGAAGGCGATATTCTTAGGATATGCAAAGGGCGTAAAAGGCTACCGCCTTTGGTGTACAGAAGATTCAAAATTCATGATCAGCAGGGACGTTACCTTTGATGAGAAATCCATGATTGCTAGGGCGCCCAAAGATGATGGTGTTGGGACTGTTGGGACTTCAAAGTCCCAGGTTATTAAGATAGAACCTAAGGACCAACCAGGTTCTAGTCATGTTCAAGTGGGAAATCAGGTAGATGATGAGCTTGAGCAGGAGGAGGTTCAGCAGGAGAATACACAAGTACTACAACAACAGCAGCTCGAGGATAGCTTGGCTTCCACTAGGCCAAAACGAGCATACAAGCAGATACAGAAGCTGGGGCCTGATCAACCCCTGAAGCACTATGGGCAGGTTAATTTGGTTGAATACGCACTCTCGGTGGAGGAAGATGAGCCGGTCTCCTTCAAGGAAGCTATTCGAGATAAAGATAGTGAGAGTTAGTTGGCTGCGATGGAGGAGGAGATGGAATCTCTTCGGAAGAACCAAACATGGGAGGTGGTCCCATTGCCCGTAGGAAGAAAAGCTATTGGTTGTAAGTGGGTGTATAAGAGAAAGGAAGATCCTTCAGCGCTCGATGGTATAAGATATACAAGGCGAGGCTAGTGGCTAAAGGGTTTGCACAAAGAGAGGGTGTGGATTACAATGAGATCTTTTCTCCGGTGGTGAAACACACTTCTATTCGGGTGCTATTGAGTATTGTTGCTCATGGTGAACTTGAGCTGGAACAACTCGATGTTAAAACGGCCTTCTTGCACGGAGACTTGGATGAAGAGATCTACATGCATCAACCTGAGGGCTACAAGGTTGAGGATAAGGAGCATCATGTATGTCGCTTGAGGAAATCACTCTATGGACTGAAGCAATCTCCTCGGCAGTGGTACAAGCGATTCGACTCCTTCATGCTAAAGCATGGGTTTTCCCGAAGCGATTACGATTGCTGTGTTTACATTCGGAAGCTTCGTGGAGGTGATTATATTTATCTCCTTTTGTATGTGGATGACATGCTTATTGCTTCGAAGACCAGGGTGGAGATAGATAGGCTAAAATCTCAACTTGGTAAAGAGTTCGAGATGAAAGACATGAGCGCTGCTAGAAAAATACTGGGTATGGAGATTAGAAGAGAGCGGACGAATCGGCGATTGTTCTTGAGTCAGAAGGGCTATATAGAGCGGGTGATCACGAGGTTTGGGATGCAAAGTGCTAAGTCGGTGGCGACTCCATTGACTCCACACTTCAGGCTTTCAGGTAAACAATCTCCCACTACAGCGGAAGATAAGGCATACATGGAGCGTGTTCCTTATGCTAGTGCAGTTGACAGTTTGATGTACGCCATGGTGTGTACACGCCCAGATATTTCACAAGCGGTTAGTGTGGTCAGCAGGTTCATGGAGAATCCAGGAAAGGCGCACTGGGAAGCTGTGAAGTGGGTCCTGAGGTACTTGAAAGGTACCGCGGATACGGGTCTGTGTTTTGGTGGAGATACATGTCAGATTGATGGGTTTGTTGACTCTGATTATGCGGGTGATCTAGATAGACGGCGATCTACTACTGGTTATGTATTCAGGATACATGGAGCTCCAGTTAGTTGGTGATCGATGTTGCAGGCTACAGTGGCACTTTCTACTACAGAGGCCGAGTACATAGCCATGGCGGAGGGAGTGAAGGAAGCATTGTGGTTGTGGGGTCTTCTAGACGATTTGGGGATTGAGCAGGAGAACGTGAACTTGTGGTGCGACAGTCAGAGTGCGATTCACTTGGCGAAGAATCAAGTTCATCATGCTCGTACCAAGCATATTGATGTCAGGTATCATTTCGTGCGGGATGTCATAAAGGAAGGTGATATTTCTCTCATGAAGGTGCACACGAATGAAAATCCAGCAGATATGTTGACCAAAGTGGTTACAGGTAGAAAGTTTAAGCATTGTTTGGACTTGCTTCATATTAGCCCGTGTTAATTTGCCCGAGAGGGCATGGCCCTTCAGGACGGTGATGGGGTGAGGTGGAGACTATATGGAGAACAATTATAGAACTACGGTTAGCTTGATCCCGGTGGAGGGTACGTAGGCAGTCGCGGTAAAGTGACGCAGCTGGTTTGGCCGATGGAGATATCTCTGGTGATGTTCGCGGTGTTCTTCTGGTATTCGTCCATAATTTAAGGTTTATCAAATGATGTACGAGGTGGAGAATTGTGAGAGTGGGGGACACTCACGTGCCATGTGAGAAGATTTGCGCATGAGGAGCTCAAGAAAGTCCAACGTGCCAAGTTAAAGTCCAGCGGGTTACTCGGGCCATTCATCCGTTTGCTACTCACCCGAGAGGCCCACTAATCTCCCTTTATAAATATCAGTGTGTTCCTAGGGTTTCGTGTAAAAAAAAGGGGAACAGCGGCTTGGTGAAAAGCTGCTGGGAAAATCGCAGAACAGAGGGTTTGTTTTCTTTTGGCGGCTGAGCAGAGAAAGAAAAAGAGTACTTCTTGCAGCAGTTGTTGAGAGAGAAAAAGAGAGATCTTGAGGAGAGAGAAAATAGGGTTTTACAAAAGAGAGGTTTATTTCTTTTGGGTAAAAATCAGATCTTTGAGACGAGCTTGTGGATTGTACAAGTCGTCGGTGTTCTTCTTATAGTGGAATCTCCCCTCATCCCCTCCCGTGGACGTAGGCAAGTTTGCCGAACCACGTAAATCTCGTGTATTTATTGTTTTCTGGGTGTTGGCTATTGCTTGTAGGTTCCCTCGACATTTCAGTCCTAGAACTGATGAGAGGAAGAGTGTATATTTCACTTTGATGAAATATATCACTTTCGATTTTTGTTTCCTTTGAGAAATAAGAATTTCACTATCTATTCTAGTTTCCTTTGAGAAACAAGAATATAAAGGTTGACTTGTGCATTTGTGACAACAAAAGCCAGGGCTTTCTCTCAGGTGATATCGCTTCCGTGGCGGTGGCCGTGATTCTGCGCCCAACAATATATATGGTAGTGGCAATGAGAAGTTCGTTACTAAGTTAGTGAGAAATTATCGGTGTCATCCAGCAATTTTGAAGCTTCCTTCAGAGCTTTCCTATGAGGGAGAATTGATTGTTTGTAAAGAAAGAAAATGAATCATTCATGTATGAGTGGGCTGAGCTCCCTAACCAAAACTTCTCAGGGATGTGATGAGAGGGAGGGTAATAATCCTCCTTCATGGTTCAATAGGATTGAGGGGAGCAAAGTCACTGAGATTATCAGGAAACTTTTGAGGAATTTTAAGCTTACAGAAGCAGATTTTGGAGTAAATACACCATATCATCAGCAAGTGGTTAAGCTAAAGATGGCTCTGGAGTCACTGGAAATGCCACAGATGTGAAGGTTGGAAGTGTGGAGCAATTTCAGGGTCAAAAGAAGGAGATAATTATCATATCGATCTACGTACTGTCAGGTCAACTGTTAAGTATAATGAGTTCGATTGAACATACAACTTGGGTTTTCTTGGAAATCGGCAGAGATTCAATGTTGCCGTTACTCGCGCCAGATCCTTGCTTATCATAGTAGGAAATCCCCATATATATCCTTGCTAAGGTAACTTTGATATTTAAACAACTAAGCAAAGGTTTCATTTATTTTATTTTTTCATTTTGTTCCTTCTTCCTTTGGTGCATTTACATATGTTGTTCATTAACTGGTACCGTTTAAGTTTCGCTAATTATATATAATCACTGATGTTGTTTCTGATTAAATACATGTTGAAATGTGATTCAAGCCTCTCTTGATCAAGTCAAATCAGTTAGCTATTATTTAGGAGAAAGTTATTATTAATTGTTTAAGTAATTCTGTTTATTTAAATTGCAGAAGTGATCCACGTTCTTAGGCATGATGTTAGACGTGGTTAGTGGGAGTCAGTTTCATTCCAATTCTATTTTAATCTTGTAATCGTAATCAGTTTCAATTAAGAAGAACAAGTATTGGCTTCTTCCATTGTTTACAGTGTGTCAAACCAAGCATCTTCTTCCTCTGTTATTCCAACAAATTGGTATCAGAGCGTACAAGTAATTCCGGGTTCGTATCCAGGGAATTAGAGTAAGGAGTGAGTGTATAAACACAAGGGAAACACGGGTAAAAAAAAATTGTTCACAATGCAAAACAATGGATCAGGAAGCAGCAGTGGTACATCTCAATTGCCAATTTTTAAAGGTATAAACTACTACTTTTGGAGCTTGAAGATGACAACGTTGTTCAAGTCCCAAGAGTTGTGGGGATTTGTAGAGAGTGGCTTTGAAGACAACCAACCTGCTGAACCTGATCAACAACTTTGGGAGAAGAGGAAGAAGGACTCTAAGGCTCTGTTCATGATCCAACAAGCCTTAGATGATGAGATCTTTCCCCGGATTGCCTCGGCTACCACATCAAAGAAAGCATGGGATATTCTAAAGCAAGAATATCTTGGAGACAAAAAGGTGATCACAGTTAGGCTGCAATCACTGAGAAGGGAGTTTGAGACAACTCTCATGAAGGACAAGGAGCCAGTGCAAGACTATTTGTCACGTGTGTCAGGTGTGGTGCAACAGATGAGGTCCTATGGGGAAACCATGTCAAATGAGCATGTGGTTGGGAAAGTTCTAAGGAGTCTTACCAACAAGTTCGATCATGTGGTGGCTGCCATAGAAGAGTCAAAGGATATGTCTTCCTATACCTTTGATGAGTTGATGGGGTCACTACAAGCCCATGAAGAGAGGCTTAATAGATCCACTGAGAAGAAGGAGGAGAAGGCATTCCAAGTCAAAGATGACTCGTCTAAGGAAAGATCAGGGTAGTACAATGGAAGAGGAAAAGGAAGATGTGGATTCAGAGGAAGAGGCCGTGGCAGAGGAGGTCAGTCAAACGATTACAGAGATCATCAATCTCAGTCATACAAGAGTGCAGTCAAGTGCTATTATTGCAAGAAAACTAGCCACAAGGAGGCAAGTTGCTGGAAGAAAGAAAGAGATCAAGGAGAGCAGAAGAATGACCAGAAATCCAACTTTGTGGAGCAAGAAGAGAGGTTGTTCATGACACAAAGTGGGTCTCGAGATAATGAGTGTGGTGTGTGGTACATTGACAGTGGTTGTTCCAATCACATGTCAAGCACGAAGTCCATGTTCAAAGAGCTTGATGAGTCTAAAAAAAGTAAAGTTAGACTCGGTGATGACAAGCAGTTGACAGTTGAAGGAATTGGCACAGTTGCAATCAAAACTGGGCAAGGTAACACTAAACTCTTACATAATGTGCAGTATGTCCCACTGTTAGCCTATAATTTGCTAAGTGTTGGGCAATTATTATGCTGTGGCTTCTCTGTGTTATTTGATGATGAGTCATGTGTGGTCAGAGATAAGAAAACCAATGAAGTTGTGGTTACAATCTTCATGGGAAGAAACAGAATGTTTCCTTTGGATTTGCTTAAGAAAGTGAGCAAAGCTTTGACTGTAAAAGGAGATGATGATGCTAAGTTATGGCATCTGCGCTATGGACACTTGAATGTGCAGGGTCTGAAGTTGTTGTGTACCAAAGGAATGGTAAATGGTTTATCAAAGATTGGTGAACTCGAGCTATGTGAAGGGTGCATATATGGGAAGCAATCCAAGGGTTCATTTCCAAGTGGAAAAGCCTGGAGAGCAAGTGACTGCCTTGAGCTGCTTCATGCTGATCTGTGTGGACCAACGCAGACTGAATCTCTAGGAGGAAGCAAGTATTTCTTCCTAATAACAGATGACTACAGCAGAATGAGCTGGGTTTTCTTTCAGAAGGCAAAGTCTTGAGTCATTTGAGAACTTCAAAAAATTCAAGGATTTGGTGGAAAAGCAAAGTGGCAAGCTTGTGAAAGCCTTGAGAACAGATCGAGGTGGAGAGTTCATGTCAAAGGAGTTCACTGAATTCTGTGAAGATCAGGGTATAAGAAGGGAATTGACAGCATCATACACTCTAGAGCAGAATGGTGTGGCAAAGAGAAAGAATAGAATTGTGGTTGAGATGGCTAGAAGCATGTTGAAGGCAAAAGGTCTGCCAAATGAGCTATGGAGTGAAGCTGTAGCAACTGCAGTCTACATCCTCAACATTTCACCAACAAAGGCTGTCATGAATCAGACTCCTTATGAGGCTTGGAGAGGAAAGAAGCCACAAGTAAGTCATCTGAGAATTTTTGGTTGTATAGTATATGCTTTAGTTAATTTGAGAGCCAAGCTTGATGAGAAGTCTGTGAAGTGAGTATTTATTGGCTATGCAACTCAATCTAAAGCATATAGGCTGTATGATCCTCTAAGTGGCAAGGTGATCATAAGCAGAAATGTGGTGTTCAATGAGGATGCAGAATGGAACTGGAAGAAGAAAGAAAATAATGGAGAAAATAAGAGAATTTTTACCTTTGACAGCTCAGATGAACTACCTCAAATGACAGAACAAGCTCATGGTTCACCACCAATGTCAGATCAAGGGCAGTCTACACCAAGCTCTCCATCCACTCCCTCAAGCAATCAAAGCTCGTCAACCTCGAGTTCATCTAGTGGATCTCCACCAAGAGGGTTTAGATCATTGGAAGAACTCTATGAAAGATGTGATTTTGCCTTAATTGTTACAGAACCAACAAGTTTTGAGGAAGCTGTGACTGAAGCAGTGTGGCAAACTGCAATGGAGGAAGACATCAAGTCTATTCAGAAGAATAAGACGTGGGAGTTAATGGATCTTCCTACAGGGAAGAATGTGATTGGTTTGAAGTGGGTTTTCAAAACAAAATACAACACCGATGGAAGCATACAGAAGCACAAAGCAAGGCTTGTGGCAAAGGGGTATGCTCAGATTGAAGGAACTGATTTTGAAGAGAGTTTCTCTCCTGTAGCTAGATTTGAAATAGTGAGGGTTGCCTTAGCTTTGGCTGCTCAACTGAAACTGCCTGTGTATCAGTTTGATGTAAAATCAGCCTTCTTAAATGGTGAACTGCAAGAGGAGTGTTTGCTGAACAACCTCAAGGCTTTGTCAAGAAAGAAGAAGTGAACAAGGTGTACAAGCTGCACAAAGCTCTTTATGGGTTAAAACAAGCCCCCAGAGCTTGGTACAGCAGAATAGATGTTTTCTTCTCTAAGGAAAGCTTTGAAAGAAGTGAGAATGAGCCCACACTGTACACCAAGAGACAAGGTACCTCAGAGTTCATAGTTGTCTGTCTTTATGTTGATGATATAATTTATTTTAGCTCATCACAGAAGCTGCTAGATGTGTTTAAAGTCTCCATGAAGAATGAGTTTGAGATGACAGACTTGGGTCTGTTGCAGTACTTTCTTGGGTTAGAAGTGAAGCAGAGAAAGAGTGGAATCTTTGTGAGCCAAAGGAAGTATGCACAGGACTTATTGAAGAAGTTTAAGATGGAAAATTGTGATGTTGCTCTCACTCCTATGAACACCAATGAGAAGCTGCAAAGGAATGATGGCACAGAAAAGGCAGATGAGAAGCTGTTTAGGAGCATGGTAGGAGGCTTGAACTACCTTACACACACAAGGCCTGACATTGCCTATTGTGTGAGTGTAGTGTCAAGATATATGCATCATCCAACAAAGCAGCATCTTGTGGCTGCAAAGAGAATATTGAGGTATGTAGCTGGAACAACTGAGTACGGAATCTGGTATGAGAGTTCAGATAAGTTCAAGATAATTGGTCATACAGACAGTGATTGGGCAGGCTGTATTGATGATAGGAAAAGCACCTCAGGGTCTGTGTTTAGCCTTGGTTCTGGTGCTATTACTTGGAGTTCAAAGAAGCAGGAAACTGTTGCATTGTCCTCATCTGAAGCTGAATATGTAGCAGCAGGATCAGCTGGAAGACAAGCAGTGTGGCTAAGGAAGCTGTTGGTTGACTTGGGAAGTGCACAAGAGGAAGCCACTGAGCTGTGGTGTGACAACAAATCAACTATTGCTATGACTAAGAATCCTGCGTTTCATGCTAGAACAAAGCACATTGATGTGCAACATCATTTCATAAGGAAGCTGGTGTCCGATGGGAAGATTGTGTTGAAATTCTGTGGCACAAATGATCAAGATGCAGATTTATTCACTAAGGCTTTAACTCAAGCAAAACATCAGCTCTTCATGGAGAAGATAGGTATGTGAGTGTTTGAATCAAGGGGAGGTGTTGAAATGTGATTCAAGCCTCTCTTGATCAAGTCAAATCAGTTAGCTATTATTTAGGAGAAAGTTATTATCAATTGTTTAAGTAATTATGTTTATTTAAATTGCAGAAGTGATCCACGTCTTAGGCATGATGTTAGACGTGGTTAGTGGGAGTCAGTTTCATTCCAATTCTATTTTAATCTTGTAATCGTAATCAGTTTCAATTAACAAGAACAAGTATTGGCTTCTTCCATTGTTTACAGTGTGTCAAACCAAGCATCTTCTTCCTCTGTTATTCCAACAATACACAAGATGAGGAGGGATATAAATAATACTTACATTTTTTCTGCTCAACACAACGGATACAATACACACAAGTACATGGATGCCATAAATTCCAATAAATCAGAAAACTGTGCATGATTATGGCAATATATATGTAAACACCGTGTAGTTTCTTCTTTAAAAAAACAATTAAAACACCATGACTGGACTGTGAAATTAAACTTTTAACTTATAAATTGAATGTGAATTTTTTTGAACAACCATTATTCTTGACATCCTTTATTAAGAAAGTGTTCAACTATCTAAATGCATGTACAAATTCTCGTGGTATCACTTCGGAAAAAGGGAAAGACCATCTGACAATTACGATACGTATCCGAGAGAAGTACCTCCTTTATGCAGCGTATGTGCAAGTAGTATATTTTCTATATTTATATAAAATAACCAAACTTCGTATTATGCATCGGAAATAATTGTAAGATGAGAGAAACCGTATATTAATTAGTGCATCAGTCAACAATAACATGCCGGAAAGTAGAAGGCAAAAGAAGCAGGTAGAAGATCAAAACTAAGATCATGTAGTACAAAGAAGCGAGAACGTCATACATAAGAAAACCTATGTACAAATCTGATAATGGAAAAGAAGGGTTAATCGATCAATTAAGCAAAACTATTAGATTATAGGCCTTCTGGTTAGATTGTTCTCCCTTGTATGACAGGTTTGATATTAAATTATATGTCATCATGGAGCAATGAAAGCGACGCAAAATCTATATCAAAACTACAGATAAAATTATACCATACTCGGTCAACATAGCAAGTTTGCCTAAAAGTAATGAGTTGCAAACCTTGTATGATTCAGCAAGTCACCCGCATTAGCAAGACACACTATGCCCTAGCCAAGGAATCCCTAAAAAACCCAAAAGCACAATAAATGAGTGTTGATAATAGTGTATTGTAGTGGGTTTTAGTCGTACATTGGTTGTGAGAACACACCTCAACCTCCTCTAGTTGTATAAATATATGTGTACACTCGATATTCAACTCAAGGGAAATTTACCCAAGACTCTCTCTCTTACTTTAACATGGTATCAGAGCAAAGGTTATTATTTCTCTGCCAATAAAAAAAAAATTACGCTTCTGCGTTCTTTTGCCAAATTTTGGCCTTGCTGCTTTGCAGCCTCTTAACGTATTCCGCGTTCTCGTTTAACCTTCGGGTTCCATTTTAACCTTCGGGGTTTACATTTTAACCTTCGGGTTTCTACATTAACATTCGGGTTCTATTTTAAACCTTCGGGTTTTATTCTAACCTTCGGGTTCTATTTTAAACATCCGGGTTCTATTTTAACGGCATCGTCATTTCAAGACCATCTATTGGTCTCAAATTTCACGGAGTGCTCTGGTGCACAGGAGGCATATCTTCTGCAACACATTGCTCTATAACGCAAAGGTAGTTCCTCTCTACAGTATCATTTTGGACAAATTCAAGCTTTTTGGACAGAATTACGCTCCATGCTTCCTGGACGTAATTCCACATATGAAGACTGACTAGCCTGGTACGAACGACATGAGGTGCATCAACTGTTTCAGTCTCTTCCTGAATATTCAACTATGGCTGATTAACTACTTCATCAGCCTCAATTTTCGACTTTGGCCTTAGTTATGAGAGCTCTCACTGCTTATGAGACCCGGCAGCAGACAGCACAACTCAATTTGTCAATAAACACTCCTACCTCTTCACTCGAGATTGTTCTGTCTATACCTGTCACTGCTCCTGTTATGAACCATATTTCTCCACAGACTCCCTCTCCACAGGCTCGATCTAATCTCTCTTGCAAATATTACAAGATGGAAGGACACCGTATTAAAACATGCTTCAAGGTTCATCCTGAGTTATGTTCCTTAGGTACTAGTCGTGGTCGGGGACCTCCTCAGTCTCAACTCTCTCGTACACCAGGATTGCTGGTCAATGATATACTTTCTACTACTTCAGACGCTACTATTCAAGATATTAAAAAACTTCGCCGTCAACTTGATGCTTTTCAGCATATCACCTCTACATCCGCCGCACAACTCTCTGACATGCATTTTGCTGGTTCTTCGGCTAATCCTTCGGTCTCTGGTATGAATGATCTCTGGATTTTTGACTCTGGATGTTCCTTTTATATTACTTGTAATGCCTCACTTTTATCCTCTATCTTCACTTCATCTTCTCTTCCCCCTATCTACATAGCTGATGGACAACCATTGTCCATCACTTAGTATGGCTCTATTACCCTCACAAAATGATCCATCTAGACGTCTAACACTTGGTCCCGTCTATGTGCCTCCTCGGCTGTGCTTGAATTTAATTTCTATTAGCTCTTTATGTATGGCTAGCATGCTTGTCTCATTTTCTTCTGATACTTGTATTGTGCAGGATCCACAGACGGGCAAGACGGTTGGGGCAGGTCGTAGGAGGCACAAGCTGTATTTTCTAGAATATCTTCACCTTTCAGAGTCCATACGCCAACGTTCTCTTGTTGCTTCTGTTTGTTCGACAAAACCCTCTACCTCGTTTCTTGCCAATTTGTGGCATAGATGACTTGGTCATGTGTCTAATAAAAGGCTGGAGGGTCTTATTCAGTATGGAGTACTTGGTCCTATATCATCTAGTTATAGTATTGAGTCATGTACTGGTTACAAATTGGCTAAATTCACTACTTTACCATTTAAAATGAGTACATCCGTATCCACTTCCTTATTTGATTTAGTACATTCTGATATTTGGGGGCTAGCTCCTTTGTCTTCTTCATCTGGCTACTTATATTATGTTAGTTTTATCGATGATTTCTCTCGTTTTACATGGGTTTACCTACTTAAGAATCACTCTGACGTACTTACTGCTTATCAAGCCTTCACTGCTATGATTTTCACTCAATGGTAATCTCGTATTAAAGTTTTCCGTTCTGATTGTGCTAAAGAGTACCTATCCTCTACCATGCGCTCTATCATGTCCTCTCATAGGACTATCTTTCAACAGTCATGTCCGTACACTCATGAGCAAAATGGTGTTGCTGGACGCAAACATCGTCATATCCTCGATACCACTCGATCCATGCTCATTTCTTACTCTGTTCCTCATCATTTCTGGGCTGAGGGCATTCTCATTGCGACTCATACCATTAATATCACTTCATCTAGATCTCTTTCCGGTGCTACTCCTCATAGTCGTGTTTATACTCATCCTCCCCGTTATGATCTGGTCCATGTTTTTGGTTATCGCTGTTTCGTTCTTCTGCCATCTCACAAACATGATAAATTATCTCCCAGAGCTATTCTCTGTATCTATTTAGGAATTAGTTCGGAACATCGAGGTTATCGTTGTTATGATCCCGTATCTCGTCGAGTTCATATATCTCGACATGTTCAGTTCGAAGAGGATTCTCCATTTTATTCTACTTTCGATGATTTCAATTTCCTCCACACTACTGATTGTTCTTCTCCTCCAGCTATATCACCCGCTTCCTTACCTCAGTTCTTCTTTCGAGATCTCCCTGAAATCTCTCCATCTCCTTCTGTTGACTCTCCCTCCCCCGAGCCTTCTCTTTCACCATCTGATCCTTATCCCGTAAACACGACACCCACTCTAGAAAATACTGTTGACCTCCATGCACATGCGCCAGCATCTCCCTCGCCTGAGGTTCCTCTTGCTCTTTATCGAGGCAAACGCCCATATGTCATGCCTGCACGGTATGCTTCGGTTATGTCCTATTCATCTATCTTTCATAATTTTCTTGCTACCATTCATACTACAATTGATCCAAAGTCCTTTCAAGAGGTCGTTCAATTTCCAGAGTGGCGACAGGCTATGGTTGAGGAATTTCAGGCCTTTCAGCAAACACATACCTAGGATATTGTTCTTTGTCCCCCTGGCATCTCTTTAGTTGGCAGTAAATGAGTTTATAAGGTCAAGTATCGTCCTGATGGCACCATTGAATGTTGAAAAGCTCGTTTAGTGGCTCAAGGTTTTACTTGGCAATAAAGTATTGATTATGAGGAGACCTTTACTCCTGTTGCTCAGATGCCCACCGTTCGTACTCTTCTTACGGTCGCTGTTGCTCATCGTTGGCCCTTATACCAGATAGATATCAAAAATGTTTTTCTCCATGGCTCTTTATCTGAGATAGTATATATACAATCGCCTCTAAGGGTCCAATATTCCTACGGGACATGTATGGTCTCAAGCAGGCACCTCACGCTTGGTTTGAGTGTTTTCGCGATGTCGTACTCAAGACGGGCTTTATGGAAAGTAATCAAGATGCTTCTCTATTTGTTCAAACTACATTGCGTGACAGAGTTTTATTACTTATCTATGTAGATGATATGATCATTACAGGTGACGATGTGGCTGGTATACATGACGCAAAATCTTAGTTGCAACAATAGTTCCACATGAAGGATCTTGGATCTCTTCGGTATTTTCTTGGTCTAAAAATTTCTCAAGGCCCGCAGGGTGTACTACTGTCTTAACAGAAGTATCTCCTGGATATTTTAGATCGAGCTGAGCTAACTAACGATGCAACTCCCGATACTCCACTCCAACAGAATGTCAAACTTCGCTCTACTGATGGTGAGCCTCTATCTGATCCTACCCGATATCGACATCTTGTTGGCCAGTTGGTCTATCTGTGCATCTCTCGACCAGATATCTCTCATGTTGTTGGCATTGTCAATCAATTTGTTAGTGCCCCATGTTCTGTACACTATGCTGCATTATTATAGATTCTTCAGTATCTCTAGGGTACTAGCACTCACTCTCTTTGGTTTCCTGCTACATCCAAGTTAAAGCTTTGTGCATATTCTGATGCTAATTGAGCTGGTGATCCCACTACCAGGAAGTCTACCACATGTTATTGTATATTTCGTGGTGATTCCCTAATTTCCTGGTGGAGTAAGAAACAAGATGTTGTTGCTCTTTCCAGCACCGAGGCAAAGTATCATGCAATGTCCACAACAGCTAAAGAGATTATTCATCTTCGTCGTCTTCGTAGTGATTTCGGTATTTCTGTTACGACTTCTACTCCTCTCTACATTGATAATAAGAGTGCTATCCAGATTGTTAATAAACTAGTATTTCATGAGAGAACCAAACATATTGAGATCGACGCTCATTTTGTCCGTCAATAAGTTATCAAGGACAAGACAATTCTACTTCCTCATGTCTCATCCGCTGACGAGCTTGCAGATTTCTTCACAAAGGCCTTACCTGTTCATTGGTTCCAGTTTCTTGTACGCAAACTCACTTTGTTTGATCTAACATGAGTTTGAGGGGGGTTGTTGATAATAGTGTGTTGTAGTGGGTTTTAGTCCCATATTGGTTGTGAGAACACACCTCAACCTCCTCTAGTTATATAAATATATGTGTACACTCAATATTCAACTCAAGGGAAATTTACCCAAGACTCTCTCTTTCTTACTTTAACAAGGAGTAAGCTTTCAAACATCATACTATTAAGTAATAGAAGGTACTAAGAAATAGCTAAAGATATAGCTTGGTAAACTTGAAACAACCTCGTCAACATAGCATTAGTAGAGAATCTTAAAATTAGAAGCTCTGAATATCAAATCGTCTCTGTGAAGGCGGTGACTATTGTTCTAGGGTAGTGATCACACGATTACCCCTTCTCAAGCCTCCGTTTTTCTAACCCTCTTTCGAATTCTTTTGATTATTTGCAGTGTTTGTTTTATCTAACAATCTAGAACAATATCCGCATTATATTTATTCTGTTTCAAAGATTCAATCTGAAATTTTTGTTCTGTTAATTTTTGCTCTATCATTGTTTTTCTGTGCCTAATTTCTAATTGTCTAATTTATTTGATTGATGTGTGAAAGACCAATAGCATTTCTTTGTTAAGCGTTTATTTCATTCAGTAAGAAAAAGATACTTTGTTCATATTTGTTTTGCTTATTATGCTAGTATCTTCTCCCTGAGCATATATTTCATTCAGCGTGTGTTTTTTTTCCCTTGACCAACAATTGAATGATCAAGTCTTGATAGTTTTGGATTTTCTTGCTGGTTAATATAGAACTTTAGAAATAGATTCAGATTGCTTGTTGATACTATTTCTTGCTTGTCATTGACATATTTTCAAATTTAATCACATCCTTTGTATCTGTTGCCTTTGAAAACTATCCAAACAAATAATAATAATAATAATAATTAATTTGAATAGCCACCACATTGCGTGTTCTTTGTTTCATATCATTTAATTGCTTTAATAATCTATATTCATTTGCTTAGATTAATACTTGCTACAACTATTTTATATAGTGTCCGTTGAAGAAATAAAAAAAGAGTAATTTTATATCTGCACCTTTAATAGTGTCAGTGTGCATATACTTCATATTTATCCATTCTTGTGAGTTTTAATTTTTCTTAATTTTGTGAACCATTGTCATATGGTTATAAGTTTATATCTCACAAACAAATTCTTTTCAGATCATTTGAATTACCAGGGCTAGCAATTTTATTTTCAGACTTTATGGCTAGTTTCGATCTATCTAAGTCTGCCAAACCTGAGAAGTTCATCGGTTTGAACTACAAATGGTAGGCTAATCAGATAAAATAATTGCTTGCAACTTTAGGACTTATTTCTGCTATTGACTCTGACTTTTCTTTATCAACACATGTGCCTTCTTCATCATCACAAGTTGAACCTACCTCCACGCCTACCACATCATCCGGAATTTACAAATCTCCTGAGGTAATAAACTTTCATTGTTACAACCGAATCCTTAGTGCTCTTTCAGACAAATTATATGACATTTATTATGAGTATAAAGATGCAAAAGATTTATAGATAGCACTAGAGTCTGAATACAGTTTAGATGATGCTGGTATAGAACGTTTCTCCTCCTCCTCCTTTAATAAGTTTGTTATGGTATATAGTAAACCTATCAATGATTAGCTCCATGAATTTTAAGACTACATCCGATACCTTTGGTCGAAAGGAAATATTTTCTTTGGAGAATATAAGGTATCTAGTCTTATTGATAAACTTCCTCCTTCTTGGTCTGATTTTTCTAAAGATCTTTGTCATCTACAAGGTGACTTGACTCTTGTACAAGCCCTCAAAGGTATTAGGATAGGGGATCAACATAGGCAAAACTCCAAACCAAAAAATGAAATGAAAGCAAAAGTGAACCTAGTGGAAGAAAAGCCTAAGAACTTTAGAAACCCAAATCACAAACCCCAGGGCAAGAATTTCAAGAAGAAGTATCATTCTCATCGTCCTAACCAACATCCCAATCTCTCTAGGAACCACAAACCTTTTAGCCAAAAGTCTGAGACTAAATTTTGCTATGTCTGTGGGAAAACCAATCATCTTTCGACTCAGTGCTACTACCGAAAGAAAGCTCCTATCAAGACTCCTGTAGGCGGAAAGGGTGAGAAGCAAGTCATAGGGTCAACATGGTAGAAAATAACTCAGACTCCTTTAGGTTGGCTTCCTCTTCTTATGTTGTAAATTTTACCACCTTTTCTGATGATTGGTGGTTGGATTCTATAGCAAATATTCATATTTCTTCTGATCGCTCTTGGTTTTCAACTTATCAGGAATCAAGTAGAGGGAGTGTAATTCTAGCAGATGACTCAACTAGACAAGTAATGGGAAATGGATGGGTGGACCTAAAGATGACTTCCGGAAAGATTTTGACTCTTCATAATGTCTTACATGTACCATTACTTAGAAGAAATCTGATTAGTGAATCTGTTTTATTGAAAGTTGGATTTAGAATTGTCAAAGAGTCAAATAAGTTTGTAATTACCAAGAATGGTATTTTCATTGGTAAAGGTTTTGTTTGTGATGATCTTTTTAAGTTGAATCTAATAAGACCTTATGATAATAAAAGTTCTTCTTCCATAATCTTAAATGTTGAATCTTGTGACAAATGGCATGGAAGGTTAGGACACATAAACTATGGAACCATTAGAAAAATGACATCTTTGAACTTGATACCCAAAACCAGGATAGATCCACCTTCCGAGTGTGAGATATGTGTTCAAGCTAAAATCATTAGAAAACTTTTCCACTCTATTCATAGAGATTCTAAACCTCTAGAACTCATACATAGTGATGTTTGTGATTCAAACAGAATTCTTACTGGGGGTGGAAGAAGATACTTTGTAACCTTCATAGATGATCATTCAAAGTATTGTTATACTTACCTTCATAAAACTAAAGATGAAGTCTTAGAAAAGTTTAAGATATATAAAGCAGAAGCTGAGAATCAAATTGAGAAGAAATCAAGATCCTAAGATCGGATCGTGTGGGGGAGTATACCTCTAATAACATGACCAAATATTGCTAAGAACACGATATTATTCATGAGGTGACTGCTCCCTACATACCGCAATCCAATGGAGTTGCTAAAAGGAAGAATAGAACTCTCATGGATATGGTAAATTGTATGCTTCTCAGCTCAGGAGCACCTGAAAACCTATGGGGTGAAGCACTTCTATTTGCTTGCTACATTCTTAATAGGGTACCTCATAAAATATCTAATATCACTCCCTATGAACTTTGGAAGGGTAGAACAGCTAGAATAAATTATCTTAAGGTTTGGGGATGTCTAGCTAAAGTAGGGATATCTGAACCTAAGAAGAGAAAAATTGGTTCAAAAACTGTAGATGCTGCATTTATTGGATATGCATTAGATGACAATGCAAACCGTTTTTTAGTAGTCAACTCGGATATTAGTGATATAACCAACGACACTATCATTCAGACTCGAGATGGTATATATTTTGAAGATATATTCCCTTTCAAGACTAGGATTCCTAGTGAGCTCTCTTCTAGCACACTTCCTTCTTCTAGATTTGCCTCATCTTCTAGTACTCCACAATCGATAAAAGTAGAACCTAGAAGAAGCAAGAGAGGAAGAATCGAAAAGAACTTCGGAGAAGAGTTCTTTACCTTTTTGGTTGAAGGTGATCTAAACACCTACCAAGAAGCCATGGATTCTTCTAAAGCTCCTTTTTGGAAAGAAGTCATAGATAGTGAAATTAAATCTATTATAGAAAATAATACTTTGGTTTTAACTGACTTACCTCCAGGATGTAAACCAGTTGGTTGTAGATGTTTTTTCAAGAAGAAATTAAGACCTGATGGAACCATTGAGAAATATAAAGCTAGACTAGTAACAAAAGGGTATACTCAAAAAAAGGGTATTGACTATTTTGATACATACTCCCCTGTACCTAGGATTTCAACTATTTCTAGCCTTAGCTTCTATTCACAAGATGACTATTCACCAAATGGATGTTAAGACCGCTTTCTTAAATGGTAATCTCGAAGAAGAGATTTATATGGATCAACCGGAAGGGTTCATAGCCAAAGGTCAAGAAAGAAATGTCTACAAATTGATGAAATCTCTATATGGGCTTAAATAAGCTCCTAAACAATAGCATAAAAAATTTAACAAAATCATTACAGAATATGGTTTTTCTATTAATGAATTTAATAAATGTGTTTACTCAAAAGTTATTCACAATGATTGTGTATCTTGTGTGTGTATGTAGATGATATTCTCATCTTTGGGACTTCAATCGAAGTCGTTCTAGAAGCTAAAAATCATTTGTCAAAGAATTTTGACATGAAAAATCTTAGAGAAGCTGATTTGATTCTTGAAATGAAAATCTCCAAAACCTCTAAAGGCATTTCTTTGAGTCTATCCCATAGCATAAAGAAAATGTTAGAGAAATTTGATTTTCATAAGTGCAAACCTATGAGTACACCTTTTGATTCCTCAATCACCTTGAACAAACATGATGGTGAGTCTATATCCCAAAATAGATATTCACAATTGATAAGCTCTCTTCTTTATGTGACAAACCGAACTAGACCTGACATTGCTTATGCAGTAGGTAGACTAAGTAGATACACTAGTAACCCAAGTCAGGAACACTGGAATGCATTAGAAAGAGTCTTTAGATATTTAAGAGGTACAACTGACTATTGTTTAACTTATTCTGGATACCCTGATGTGATTGAAGGGTGTTTTCGTCGGAAATTGTTTTTATTATAGAATCCATTATGAACTTCAGTCGCATACAATGAATTACACAATAAAATTAAGAAAATTACAACTTCCTGGAAAATAACACAGAAATTGTTTATCAACTCTTGCTTTTATGGGATCTTCGCCTGTGTCGGAGGTGCGTTAACCCGTGGGCCACTTAATCACGAATTCTGATTGAATCGTGAAGGCTTTAGGGATTCTTCCTTCGTTTAGAAGCAAGAATAGAGTCAGTGAATATCTTATCGAAGTAAGATGAACACTCTTCTCAAGATCAAGTCAAAGCTTAGATCTTAAGAAACCTCCTAATTGTTAAAAGGAGATGAACTCTTGAAATTCGCCCAAGCCTTTTGAAAATCTCTGACCAATTGCTCCAGTAATAGCCTCTTTGCTCTCTCTACCTTCTCGAAAAATGATCCCATGAGGTATTTATAGTCCGTGGAAATTGTAACCGAAATCAGGACATCATGGGGGAATTATGCTTCCGAGACAGTCGTGACTGTCTCAGCGGCCGAGATAGTTGTGACTGTCTCAGCTTCTGAGACAGTCCTGACTATCTCGGAATAGCTAAGCTTCCTAACAGTTTTTTTTGTAACCGTTCTTCCATATTTTAATGCCATTATTTTGACAGTTATCGACGTGATTCTCGCCCACAACGTCTCCCACATTCTTTGATAATTAATGGCCATGTAGCATGCACATGCCTCAATAACTCCTGAACCACCCAGAACTGTCTCGGACCGCGAGACAGTCTTGACTATCTCGTGGTGCGAGATAGTCCTGACTGTCTTGGGATTTCTGAGACAGTTTAAGGCTGTCGTTGTATTCTTTTGATCTTTGATGATCTGTAAGCCATTTTTGACGTCTGTAGATACCTCCTCCAAAGTGTTTCAGTCTCGATCCTTTGAAACGAGTCTGGAATACTTTGGCTATGATACGTCAGGCCTTCAATTCGTTGATTTCTTCAGCTTTCAATCTATTCAATATTTTGCCGAATAGCTGAAATTCTTCCGGTGATGCGTTTATCACCTAACCGTTGTCGAAATCTTGAACTGAAGCCGGTGTGTTGATTTTTGAATTAGCTCCTGTTGTTGGGTTGAAATTTAACTGATTATATTTGCCGAGAGTTTGTATCTGAATTGTAATTGAACTCCTTGAATTAATTCCTTGACCTGACACTTCATCCTGAGCCTTGTTTCGGCGAAAATTGTCGACGCATTGACTGGCATCGATCTTTGTTTGCAACGCGTCAATCGGCATTGACTTTCATTTGCAATTGTCAAGGTTGTAGGATTAACTATTAAGGCTGGTACGGCCATAACCACTGGAGAGGTTTCTTCGATGTTATCTTGTGTGTGCGAGACAATATACCTTGCCTCGTATGTCTGAGACAGGTTCAATTGTTCCGCTTGACGAAAGGTGGCTGTTGGGCTGAATTTGTGTCATCCTTTGCTCGCTTCCTTGAGTTTGACAGAATTTAAACTTTATTATGATTACTTATCCTATTCAGAACAAATAAACATAATACTTATAGGATTTTTAACAAACCCTCAGCCATCAACGGATTTGATAAACCTTTACCGACTACAGTTTGGATCGGGCTAGCATGCAGATTGTTTAAGTCCGTTCTGCATGTAACGTTGTGCAAAGAGAATAAACTCTTTTAGACTTAGTGTTATGATGTTGAATACATAGGCTTGGTCATTTTTACAGGAACGGACCACCCGGTAACGCGTATTAGGTGTAGACTTATCTCTAATAAAGGATCGAGATAAAGTCCCCCATGCATCATACATGGATTTGAAAATGGGTTAAGTCTTTTTGGTGAAAAGATGAACCCGATACTGGAGGGGAAGAATTTTATATTCTATCTCTTGGTCTCTTTTTTGTTGGTAGAGATGAACCCGATATTGGAGAGGAAGAATTTTATATTCTATCTCCAGGTATCTTTTTTGTTAGTAGAGATGAACCCGATACTGGATAGGAAGAATTTTATATTCTTCTCTAGGTCTCTTTTTTGTTGGTAGAGATAAACCCGATGCGAGAGAGGAAGAATTTTATATTCTATCTCCTGCTATAAAAGAAACTCAAAGTGGGATCTCCACGTCGAGAATCCGAAAAGGCGAAACTAAGAGTGGGATCTCCACTCCGAGAATCTAAAAGATTTTGATAACCTTAACAGTCGGAAGGTTTGATTACCTAATCTGAAGATGAATTTCTCGTTTATCGAGATGAAATTCTAACTTTGTCCCTAACTGTTTAAAGGTTTGACCAGGCGCGAATTTTAAAATGACCCTAACTGTAGAAAGGTTTGATCACTTGAAATGAGTGGAGGCCTTTCGTTTATCGAAAGGGAATTCCGGATTTGGTCCTAACTATTTAAAGGTTTGACCAAATGAAAATTTGAGACGATCCTAATTGTTAAAAGGTTTGATCGTTCGATTTGAAATTGGACCTCTCGTTCATGGAAGGAATCGAGAGGGGATTTTGGCTTTGGCCCTAACTGTTTAAAGGTTTGACCAAATGGGAGTTTGAGACGATCCTACCTGTTAAAAGGTTTGATCGTTCAATTTGTGGACCTCTCGTTTATGGAAGGAATCAAGAGGGGATTTTGGTTTTGGTCTTAACTGTTTAAAGGTTTGACCAAATAAGAGTTTGAGACGATCCTAACTGTAAAAAGATTTGATCGTTCAATTTGTGGACCTCTCATTCATGGAAGGAATCAAGAGGGGGTTTTAGTTTTGGTCCTAACTGTTTAAAGGTTTGACCAAATAAGAGTTTGAGACGATCCTAACTATAAAAAGGTTTGATCGTTCAATTTGTGAATCTCTTGTTCATGGAAGGAATCAAGATGTGATTTTGGTTTTGGTCCTAACTGTTTAAAGGTTTGACCAAATAGGAGTTTGAGACGATCCTAACTGTTAAAAGGTTTGATCGTTCAATTTGTGAACCTCTCGTATATGGAAAGAATCAAGAGGAGATTTTGGTTTTGATCCTAACTGTTTAAAGGTTTGACCAAATAAGAGTTTGAAACAATCCTAACTGTTAAAAGGTTTGATCGTTCAATTTGTGGACCTCTCGTTCATGGAAGGAATCAAGAGGGAATTTTGGTTTTGGTATTAACTGTTTAAAGGTTTGACCAAATAGGAGTTTGAGACGATCCTAACTGTTAAAAGGTTTGATC
>BQKN01062323.1:179326-209737 GCA_022839385.1 Asparagus kiusianus
CTGTTAAAAGGTTTGATCGTTCAATTTGTGGACCTCTCGTTCATGGATGGAATCAAGAGGGGATTTTGGTTTTGGTCTTAACTGTTTAAAGGTTTGACCAAATAGGAGTTTGAGATGATCCTAACCGTTAAAAGGTTTGATCGTTCAATTTATAGACCTCTCGTTCATGGAAGGAATCAAGAGGAGGTTTTGGTTTTGATCCTAACTGTTTAAAGGTTTGACCAAATAGGAGTTTGAAACGATCCTAACTGTTAAAAGGTTTGATCGTTCAATTAAGAAGTGGGAGTAGGGTACAAATACCAATGAAAATGTTGACTTGTACAAATCACTCGGTAGGGGTTCTTGGTGTCAAATGATAAGGACTTAACACGAAGGGGTTTGATAATGGCTATAGATCAGCAGATTGAAATTTTGGATGTCGTGTCGGGACTTTAACAGTGGGAATGTTAAAGGCTTGGACACAGTGGGAGTTTGAATAAGTTCAACCGTGAAGAATTTTAGTGGACCCACCGTTAATTAATTTGATCGGTGAGAGATTTTTTGGTAGAGGACCGTGAATTATCAAGCACTCCACAATTACTCCGTGAGAGTTTCGTGAGGGAAGATTGACCCGATGAAGTCATTGAATCTCATCTCAATGAAATAGTGCTCCGAAAGTCACAGTAGGAGGGTTTTAATCATCTTATAAATGATTAAATAATCACAGTGGGAGGTTCTTAATCATGATTAAGAATAAATTATTCTGATGATTGGTTTTCACCTTGAATAATCAATCGGTTTTGGGTTATCCTTAAAAATACTATGTGTAGTATTCTCCAGGAACTTCCCATTAGAATGAATTGAGGTATTCCACCCCCAGCTCTTTGGCGAATCTGAATCCAATTATATTTGGCCACATTATTGGGTTATCCTTAAGAATATTAAGAGTAATATTCTCCAGGAACTTCTCGTTGTTAAAAATAAGGGAAGTAGTTTAACCTCGTATACCCGTCGGAGGAAAGGGAGAAGCGGTTTATACTCTTATACTCTTCAGAGTTACATAGAGAAGCAGTTTATACTTGTATACTCTTTGGAGTTAGGGGAAATAGTTTATACTCGTGTACCCAATGGAGTTTTATGGTGTCCTTATTTGGTTTGTTTTGTCATTATGACACCAGAGTCAATTAAGGCTTGGATTTTGTTTTTGAGACCAAAGCAAACCTTGGTGGGATGAAGAACTCTTCTGTGGTACGCACAGTAGTTTGGATCCGTAATCCTCTTAGCTCTCTCCTGATCTTTAATAGGTGGTAACTCGATTTTGTCGTTGACGAGGAGGTATTTCAAGATGGCTGGAACTTCACCATCTTCGAAAGAATACTCCTTCTGGAACTTCGGATTGGGAGTCTTCTGTTACCTCCGGGGCTGTTGTTGTGACCTTTGATTAGCGTTCATAGCGGTTGCAGATGTCGTCGGTTGGCTTCTTTCAGCTTTCTTTCTTTGAAGGAAGCATTCAGCTTGTTCACCGCGCAGTTTTAAATCCTTCCAAGTTTTGGATGGTATAACCCCCAGAGCTTCTAGGGCATCGACGGAGAGATTGTTGTGGTATGTCTACAGGATGAACTCCTCTGTGACAAGATCTATGCAATTCATTGCCTTGTTACGGAAGCGCTTGACAAAATTGTCGACTGACTCTCTGTCATTTTGCTTCTCATCCAGAAGGGTTCTAATTGACACTTCAGTGTCATCATCGAAGAAATTACTGAGGAACAAACTTTCCATGTCATCCCAGCAGTTGATGTTCCCCGGCTTGAGACGTCGATACCAATCGAAAGCCGCCCCACGAAGGGTGCCCACGAATGATCGGACCATCAAAGCCTCGTTTCCAGAGATCACGCCCAAGTAAGACTTGAAATAAATCAAGTGTTGAGTAGGCGAGCCCTTCCCGTCAAACAGTATGAAGTTAATCAGATTGAATTTTGCCAGGTACAGTATTGAATCCCATTCTCTTGGATAGGAACACAGAATACTCGTCTTCTTTTTGTTTTCAAGGTCTTGCATTTTCTTGTCCTCATCTTCATCTCTCTTTGAATGATGTTGAGAAGAAATAATTGGGCCATCCCCAGTGTTATTAAGAGGTACAATTGAACTACTCTCAATATCGTTGTTGGGAGGATCCGTTGAACCATCCCCAGCATTATTGTTATTAGGAGGTATATCAGCCATAATAACTTTATCCATTTTTGGATCATTATCATCTACAACATTCTGAGTACGGCGACTGGATTTAGCTTGCTGACTGGACTCAGGAGGTTGAAGCCATTGAGCTTGCAATTCTCTTATTTGTTGGATAGCCAACTCCATCTCCGTCTTCATCTCAGCTCTAATTTCTTCACGTTGTTTGGCTAGAGCTTTTTGAAGCATTTGAGAAAATTGATCAGGAGTGATTGTGAACACTTCTCTAGTTTGCCCTGTGCTAGATATTGTATCATCCGAAGCGATCGCAGAACAAGTGTCCGAAAGTTCATCCTCCAAGGACATTCCTTCATGCATTCTCTTGTAGTCCCTACGTCTGATGGCTCCTAACTGGATTCGAGACATCCGTTGAGCAATTCTTGGATTGACTTTTCCTCCCGGGGAAAAGTCAGGATTTGATTCACTTGAGTGTTGCTTAGATTTTCCTTTATCAGTCATGTTGATGGTAACTTTAGGGAATTCATCCTCTTGAACAGAAGGCTTCTTGTGAAAATGTCTCGGCTTGGGCTTTGACATTTCGGTGGAAAATCTCTGGAATATAGAAACTCTTGGCGAAATGGCTTTAGAGCAACTACATCCAGATAACACTGCTTTAATAAGCCTCTCACATACACAATGAGGACTTGTTTCTCGAATAGTCCTTTTCCGTGATTTGTTTCCATCCTTAGTTTGATAGTACAGCTCGTTAGTATGGTGACCAAAGCAACCTATCTTCTGTTTTTGTGTTTAAATATTGTTGACATACACTACTGGATTTATACGTTTTAGCGACGAACATTTCTGTCGCTAAAGGTCTAAATTCCGTCCCTATAACTTTTAGCGACGGAAAAAACAAATTCCGTCGCTAAAAAACCATCCCTACATTGAGAGTCCCTAATTTCATCTTTAGCGACGGAATTTCCGTCGCTAATTTTCAGCGACAGGATATTAGTGATGGTTTTTTCGTCGCCGTATTTTTTTTATAAAAATTAAAAAAAGTATTAACGGCGGAATTTTCGTCGCTAATACAGCTTTTAGCGACGTAAATTCCGTCGCTAAAGGTTGTATTTATTATTAAAATTCTTTTTTCGTATCCGTTTTCCATTGCTAAATATATAAAAATCTGTCACTAAATATGTTATTAGGGACGAAATATCTGTCGCTAAAAGTTGTATTTATTATTTTTAATTTTTTCGTGTGTCCGTTTTCCGTTGCTAAATATGTATTTAGCGACGAAAAATCTATCACTAATAATAACCACTATTTTTAAAAAAAATATTTTAAAAATTGAAAAAACCCTGTACAATATCGATAATAGTTTTAAAACCCTGTTCAATCAGTAGTATAATATTCAATCACACGCATATATCACCATATATTTCAATAAAACAAATAAAAGCTTCCTGACATGTACATAATAAATATTGTTTATACAACACAAGAATTTATTTTCAAAGTTAAATTAATTACAATCAATCCTCTTGATCATCATCATCATCCTCAACACCAGCTGCATTATGACTACCCCCGGCTGCACCTTGTGAAGAAGTCCCGGCCTGCAAATATAAATCAAACGTTAATAAGGGTGTGTAACCGTTAATAAGAGTGTACAAATATAAATATAATTCCCCCAACACCACAACAACACAACACAATACAATACAACACCAAAACACCACAACACAACAACACAACACAACAACACAACACAACACAACACTACACTACACAACACAACACTACACAACACAACACCACACCACAACACAACACAACACAACAACAGCAACAACAACACAAATCCCCCAACCCCACCCACCAACCAACCACACTCCCCCTCCTCCCACCCCTCCCTCTCAACCACCACCACAACTAAATTCCCACTCCCCCTCCTCAACCATGACCAAAGCCCCCACCCACCCACCCACCCACCAACCACACTCCACACACCCCCTCCCTCTCCATCACCACCATCACCACTCAATCCCCACTCCTCCCCCTCCCCCACCACGACCAAGCCCCCCACAAACCAATCACATAACGACCACCACAACCAACCAACCAACCCACCAACCAATACCACCACCACTACACACGCACGCACCATCAACACCACCATCACATAAAAACATTATAACTATATATTTTGGGCTTTGTGTTAGGGTTAGAGTAGGGTTTGTGTGTAACAGTTTGTATCAGTATGTATCGATGTATATGATATCATTTAGTCACAAAGAAAATTCATAACTAAGTAAGAATTATATATTTAAGTCATTTAATTAACAAAAAAGTAAAGTATATATATTACCTAATCCAACATAAACCGTCTCCTATATGCCTCCTGAGCCTCCTGAGGCAGAGTCGACATGAATTATGTGAACACCAATTCTCTCTGCTCTCGGCGCCTCCGTTCTTCCTCCGCAAGCCGCTGATATGTTATTTGCTGCGACTGTCAATCTTCAATCGCTTTCAACCGCTACTCCATCGAGTCTTGATATGAACTGCTTCCTGGTCTTCCTGGTGGTGCTGCAGACTCGTAGGTGCTACTAGACTCGTGCGGCCTCTGCTCGGATCCTCTCCACCGGTATCTGTTCTTCCTACTCGGTCCAATGACCGTCTCGATGATGGAGTCCTCCTCCTCTCTACTTAGCTGGGTAGGAGTGTTAGAACTAACCTGAGACTGAGACATTTGCTCCTGTATCTTAGCATGTAATTTCTCCTGCGATATATCAAAACAACCCGGGCAAATCGACTTACTAATAATGCATTGTTATGAAATTGAATAGATAAATGAACTGCTACTTACAGCCAGATCCTTATTCTTTGCATCTACGCCTTTCAGTTCGTGGCATCTACACCTTGCTTGTTCGTACCTATGCTGCGCGATAGGGCGCAAAGCATGATAAGAATCACAATCTCCCTTCACCTTGGCTAAACCGTGGACTCACTGATTCGTAATAGAATCTGAATGTAGTACCGCAGCTTCTACAGCTACGCTATACGGCTCAAATCTCCTCTCCTCCAATACATCTACATGCGGTGGCGGCGGTATCTCCGTTGCTGTGTAGGATCAGCCTGTGTCTCCACGTCATGTGGAGCATCTCCGCGTGATGTGTCCTGTGGCTGTGAGTCATGTGTAGCATCTCCGTGTCCTGTGTAGTAAATGTTAAAAAATGTTAGGCTCACGTTAATAGTTTATAGAAATGTACAGATATAACAAATAAATAAAAATACCTGACATAGAGGCATGTGCGTCGCCTCCAGAATGTCTGCCAAAAAGTCTCTCAAACGCTTTCTTACGTAATCCTTTTGTCATCTATACTTTGAAAACATAATGAATATCCAACAAAAGCATGTAATGCAAATAATTAATAAAATAGCACATAGTAACAGAATCGCGTGTACATGATGTCCAGTCAAACAGATAATATAAAGGCAATACTATAATACATGACACACAATGATACATGATAACCAGTCAAACAGATAATATAAAGACAATACTATAATACATGACACGCAGTGATGCATGATAACCAGTCAAACAGATGATATAAAGGTAATAATATAATACATGACACACCGTGATATATGATAACCAGTCAAATAGATAATATAAAGGCAATAATATAATACAATGAATGTTCTTTTTAATTCATAACCTAGTATTACATTATTATGATGATGTTGAGGCTCTACTCTGCGACCGTGTGCGGTGAGCCTGCGACCGTGTGCGTGCCGACAAAAGGACTGTTCTTATAGTTTTATCGACTCCGTTGCGGACTGGTTTTCTATCTTTACGCCTTGGCTCATATATAATCGCAGGTACATCAGGGTGCAATAGTGCAATTTCATCCATCAGATTATTACTTTGTGTTAAGGAAAACTCAGCAACTGTTTCATCGACCAAGATAACCTCCTCATCGTGATCTTCGTCAGACACGACTTCATGAATGTAGGCTCTAGGCGGATTCTTAAGGATAACTCATTCATCATTTTTTATTATATCTTTTACATAAAAGCACTGTTTGGCGTGAGCAGCTAACATATACTTTTCAGTCTGATATATTTCCTTGTTAAGATTAACGAGTGTGTAACCGTAGTCATCATTCGTCTTTTTCAGTTCACACCAACGAACCTTAAACATCACATGTCTGACTTCCTTATTAATCTTATAGAAAATCTCCACGATGTCTTCTACCTGACTGTAACAATAGATTTTACCTTGTATCGGATTTAGATCTTTTGAACTAGCGTATGACAGTTGCGAGAAGGAGCAGAACACACCGATGTTTTGCGTTTGTCGTCTCTCTTCAAAGCCGATGGTATTAAACCTAAAACCGTTGACGCAGTAGCGTCCATAATGTTTAACCACGTTAGAAGGACCTCTGGTATATAAACATACTTTCTCAGACAGGTTAACCCCATTTGTAATCTGTTGGTCAACCTTTAAGAAATGAAATAAATAGTTTAAATATCTGGTGGCAGACATGTATATTTGATATACGAATCAGAAATGTAAAAAGATCTTACCTCACCCTTCAACCATGTAGGGAATTGTCTAGAGTGTGTGTCCATAACTCTTTTATTTTTTGTTCTACATTTAAGAGTAGTCCGGACATATCGGATGTGAAGCCTAGAATAAAATCATTTATAACGGTTAAATGGAGATAATTATTGTGATGTGATATGCTCTGATTCAAACGGCTAAATACTTATGCCGCGTATATATTAAATGTAGTATCATTGCTCAGGATATGTGTGGGCTTGATCTAGCTCCATTCTTGGGAATCTAGTGTCCTCCCTACGATTATTATAGAATGTTTCGTCAATTATTCATTGGGGACGGTTGAGCCTTCTCTCCACACCCCGTAAGTAACGAGAGATGAAATTCAAACTCTCGTTACTTATGTAGTTCTCTGCGATCGACCCTTCAGGACGTGCATGGTTATGCATCAGTTGTTTCATGAAACCCAAATACCTACAATCTAATAGTTTCATGATTTGTGACAAAATAAAACTGAGTAACGGAATTTGACAAATATTAATTAAACATTATAATAATAAATACCTCTCCACAGGGTACATCCAGCGATATTGAACTGGTCCTACGATGCGAGCTTCATATGATAAATGTATTGTGAGATGCACCATGACCGTAAAGAACGATGCTGGAAATAGAATTCCATTTTACACTGTGTATTGGCTACACGTCCCTCTAACTCTTCAAACTCCCTGAAATCAATCACCTTGGAGCACAACTGTTTGAAGAAACCGCAGAATTCTATTACCACCATCGCGAGTTCCTTCCCAGTATGTCGCAACGCAATCGGGAGAAGTTGATGTAATAGAATATGATGGTCATGTGTCTTGAGTCCTAAAATTTTTCTGTCCTTAATATGCACATTTGCTGAAATGTTTGAAGCATAACCATCCGGTGTCTTCACAGACTTTAGAAATAAACACATATCGTGGACCTCATCCTTCGACAGTGTGACACGGGAGGCTGGGAGTTCAAACTTTCCGTCACCCTTATCTATAGCTTGCAGTTCAGGACGGATGTTATATTCTGCTAGGTCTCGACTTGCCTGTAAGTCATCTTTCAATTTTTTCCCATCCTGCAACAAAGTGTTCAAGAGATTCTCGCATATGTTCTTCTCGATGTGCATGACATCTAAGTTGTGACGTATTTTTAAACTTCTCTAATATGGCAACTGATAAAATATGCTGAATTTTGACCATCCATGCGAAAGTTCAGTGCCCTTAGAGACACGCCCATGTGACTGGACATTGCGACGCTTATTTCCTTTCGAATTGCCTTTGAGAAATAGCTTACCCTTTCCCTTTCCCTTCCAATTTTGCTTCAATATTTTTCTCCTAACCCCAAATGGATTTTCTTTGTTGAATCTTTTATTTCCAAATATTTTTCTAGGTAGAGGATGTAGAAGCTCAAATATTTCTTCCCCGGTCAACCTTGGTGGTGCCAGTCTGTTTTCTGGATTACCGTCGAACTTTCCTACTAACTTTCTGAACTTGTGCCCTGTAGGCAATCATCTTCTGTGTTGCGAATAATAGAACTTATGCTATATTTCAGGAACTTTCCCTCATAGTCTGACATGCAAACCGGAAAAGCAATCTGACCCTTCGTCGACCATCCAGACAGGTTAGCGTATGTCGGGAAGTCATTAATTGTCTACATGACCATTACCCGCATACAGAAAGACTCCTTACCATAAGCATTATAAGTGCTGACACCTTCCCAGAGAAGCTTCAAGTCGTCAATTAATGGTTGGAGGAAAACATCAATGTCATTTCTAGGAGAATATCTTCCAGGGATCAGGAGTGACAGTATCATGTACGGCTGCTTCATGCACATCGATAGCGGTAGGTTGTACGGTGTCAACAACACTGGCCAGGTAGACCAAGCGGAGCTCATTAATCCAAATGGATTAAATCCGTCGCTAGAAAGCCCCAAGCTAATATTCCGAGACTCCTTACCAAAGTCGGGGTATATACGTTTCATGTGCTTCCATGCCTCACCGTCAGCAAGATGTCTCAGTTTCCCGTCCTCTTTGTGTTCGGTCGAATGCCATCGCATATTCTCAGCCAACTCGGTAGACATAAAAAACCTCTGTAGCCTAAGAATAATTGAAAAATATCGGAGAACCTTCGCAGGGATTCTGCTCTATTTAGGGCCCGTTTGGATAATGGAAGTATTTGAAGTAAGAAGTAGGTTATAGAAGTAACTTCCAAAACTATGAAGTAGGAAGTAGCGGAAATAGCACTTTTTATGTTTGTTTCATATATTTTTAGAAGTAACGGAAGTAAAACATCTTCCTCTTCATTTACTTTTTTTGTTTGGATAACATTTGAAAATATTACTAGGAAGTAATTAATTCATATTGCTTTCATTTTATTCTTGTTTGGATTGTTTTTGAAATAGAAATAGAAATGGAAGTATTACACACCACATGCCTCGAGGGTTGCTATGCTTAAAAGTTAAAAAGCTTACATCACGAGTAAAACAACATCAATAATTCAAAAGCATGACAGTTTAGTATTTGGATGTGTGTGAAGATTGCCAGACATGAACAAGTTGATCATTGCCTTCGCTAGCCAACTGGTTCCCGTTATCTGACCATTTTAGACCGCAAACCTCGCTTTTGTGGCCAATGTAGTAGGATGCTGGTCTATTTGCTATGCTCACTGCATTCAAAATTCTAATTAACAAAACTCTTGTTTTATTATTAAGGGTTACTGCAGATATACCCCCAATGCACTGTGGTCAGCTTGAACGAACTACACCTGTAGTTTTGTGAAATTTACCCAAAAATAACAACTCTTAAAGTATCTGATTATGCACACACTGTTAATGTTTCATTCAGGATATCATCTCCATTCTGATTCAGTCCTGTTACCCCCATATGCACACTTTTCTATATTCTCCATCGTCCTGTGATATTGTAAATATTCATAGAGACAACAAGAATAAAGTTTATATTATGACAATTAAAAAGCAAAACTATAAAATTAGACATACATATATTGAAGCTCATCATAAAAAAGAATATGTCAATAAAGAAATGTCAAAGATACACAAATTTGGTTTCCAGTAAGCTTGAACAAATAATATTAATGGCATGTTGATACTCTATCATCCAATGATCATGCAATTCTCTCTACCGCCAGCAATTAATTGGGGCCAAACTACAAATTTAGAGGCAGATGTCTTTACAGAAACCAGCAAGTTTACAATGTTTTCAAACTTTTTTGCGGTGCCATTTAATTTTCTACGGCTCCTGAAAATTTTGGAACCTGTTGAGCAAATGACAATAATATTAATGGTATGTGGGGTCTCTAAACTTGTAGGATCATGCACATTCAGGAATTAGATGTCCTTACAAAAGTTAGAAATTTATAATATTCTCAGAAACCAGAAATTTCACAATCTGGACAGGTCCTATAACAGTCTGAAAATGAAACAGGGTCTGGCATTTGACATAACAGTTAATAAACATAATCTAAGCATCTACCATGCTGCCACACAAAAGATTATCTAGATGTTCTTTCAATTATTGGTCTACACATATTTAGAAATAAGCTATTTATTTAACTTTAGGTTGGAAATTATAGATGTGGTAGTCTTCATTTTAACTTGAGAACTGTACAAAAATCTAACCTTAAGCAACATTTATTCAAGTCTTAATACATCATGTATAGAATAGTATGTTATACAGTTAGCATAAGAAAGTAATTTTAATAAAAGTTATTATTGATCTTTTCATGGATCAGAACACTTCAACTAGTGCTGGTCATGGAAAGTATGATTCTCACATCCTAATAGCACAACAACAACAACAATAACAACAACAAAATGTAAGGAAAAGAAAGATTGACGTGCTTGTAAAGGTGTTTATGTGATGTATGATGATTAAGAGCGATTTACACTGTTGGAAGGTAAAAAGGGATAAGGAAGAAAAATCTGACAGATTAATGCTTCTATGCCTAATATGTGCTAGTGTTTTGTTTGTTGCCTAATATGTGTTAGTGTTCTTTTCTGCGCCATGGTCTATTTATTCAAAGAATAAGAAAGTTTATACTTTCTAGCCAGCAGAATCTCAACCCGAAGTCTTTAATGAAGCCGATCAAATCAAGCTTCGGTCGGGACGCAACTTGCCTGCAAAGTCGCTACCCCAGCCTCATTAGACGGAATATATTTCACCGATTTAAGAAAATTAAGAAGAATGATACGAAACTATTGCGAAACGGGATGCCATTGTGATTATATCTTGGTTAACTCTCAAATCCTAAAATTTGATCAGAGGCCCAGAACAGAATGCAAAACATTGGTTAACTCTCAAATCCTAAAATTTGATTAAATTTTCCATTAAAAAAATCGGTAAAACTAAATTAATTGTCTTTGGACTTGGTACATTCATCCTCCTCTCTTCTTCATATACCAAAGATATTGATTTCAGGTAAGTTCTATTTTTCTCAAATATTGTTTGTTAATTTTTAATTAAAATTGTCTCATAATTCCAATTATGCAGCCTTTTGTCAGCAATTTCCTACCTGGGTCTTGTTTATCTAGCCATAGTTTTCCTCTACAGGTCACTATCCTTAGAAGGTGATTATATTTTACAATCCGGCCAAATAAATTACAGAAAAGGATAAAAAACAGAATTCCTCTATTTTTCTCTTTTAAAAAACATATCACTTTTTAAAAACAGGGGAGACATAGAATTTGAGGAGAGAAACGCATAATTGGAGAAGAGGAAGCCACTTGGGTCCTGATATTTCTTCTCCCTCCCTTGCATAAATGAGGTGCTTATGAAGATCAAAGCCCTCTTTTATCTACAGATCCTTCTACAACAACAACGAAGATGACAGAATTCTTGATTTTCTTAAGAGCAATAATAGTTCACGAGTTGGTTGATTACACCAAGCTAGTATATATCTTAACATAAATTCGTGAGAACAAATACAAAAAAACCCTAAAAATTCCATAATCCAACAATTCTCTAATCTACACAACCCAGCAACACATCCAATGATCTCCTCCAACATCAAATTAGCCACGTCTAGAAGAAAACCAAGATGACAAGGAGGACAACATCCTAGATCTGACACCAAACCCAGTAAAATTCTGATTTATTTCTACATGAACCAAAAAAAGCCCTAATTTTCTGGACTATTATGTCTCAAAGGAACCAAAACTAAAAGATCAAGCTTTATGGAAGATTTCTACAAGTAAAATAGAAATATTGCATTGATTTAATTACAATAAAAGATCAAAATTTTAACCTTTTGTGAGGCTCTAGAACCTCTGTTGGTCCTTAATGAACTGTTCCTAGCCATTAAGAACCTGAACACTTGAAGAAGAAAGAACAAAGGAGAGAACTGAGAGATTAAGAGAGAATTAGGGAAGAAGATGAACAAAGATTAGATTGAGAGGAAATAGAACTCTTTCTCATTTCATACAGTGATTTATTACAACCTCCTATTTATACAATTCAATCTTCCTCTCAAAAGAAACGCTCAAAAGAAAGTGCACTGTTTGTGCACGTGCACCAGCCTAACAAACTCAAAACAGAAAATAACTGTTTCAGCTGAGCTGGACTTAAACAGTTATTTTCTTGCTGAGCTGGACTCTTACTAAGTCCTTATTAATTTCCTCAATTTGCAGGTAGCTCCCCAACTCCAAAAAACTTGCATATCAGACCTTCTTATATAGCAGTCTCTTCGCCTCTGTACTCCATTGACAAGTTTGCACCAGCATTGCTCTTTGACATAGCCTCGTCATGGATTCCTAACAAATTCCCTCCCCTTAAATTTGACCTTGTCTCAAGGTCAAAGGTAGGGAATCGCTTGACCAAATCCCAGTAAGACTCCCATGTGGAATCCAAGTGTGTGCGTTGCTTCCACTTGATCAGGACCTGAGGAATTAAATGGTTACCCCTGATAATAGATCTCCTGTCCATGATTGCCTCAGGCTCATCCACTATCTCCTCCACATATGAAGGAAAATCAACCTGAAGGACAATGCCAGATCCAATTCTTCGCTTCAACTGAGAAACATGAAAAACAGGATGAATCTTAGCTTGAGCTGGAAGAGCAATCCTATAAGCAACCTCACCAATTTTCTCTAAAACCTGATAAGGGCCATAATATTTAGGAGAAAGCTTATGAGGTTTGTATGAGGATACACTAATCTGTCTGTATGGCTGAAGTTTAAGAAAAACCCAGTCACCAACATGAAAGCTTCGATGACTCCTGTGTACATCAGCAAATTTCTTCATTTTCTCAGCTGCACCCTTCAAGCTATCTTTCAACAATTTCAGGGTGATATCTCTAGAGAATAAGGCCTCATCAACTACTTGTACCTTACAACTTTTGGGAATGTAAGAGAGTAAGGAAGGAGGAGGTCTTCCATATACGGCCTCAAATGGAGTGGTTTGGGTAGATACCTTCCAAGTAGTATTGTACCAAAATTCTGCTAAAGGCAGCCATTGACACCACTCCTTAGGCTTATGACAACAGAAACATCTCAGATAGGCCTCCAAACTCTTATTTGTTATTTCACTTTGCCCATCAGTTTGAGGATGATAGGCAGAGCTGAACTTGAGCTGGCTACCCTGCAACTTAAACAGTTCTCTCCAAAAAGAACTGGTAAACAATGGATCTCTGTCACTTACTATAGACTTAGGTATGCCATGAAGCTTAAAAACCCCATCAAAGAAAACTTTAGCCACTGATTTAGCAGTATAGGGGTGTGTAAGTGCAAAAAAGTGAGCATACTTTGAGAGTCTGTCAACAACCACCAAAATAGCAGATTTGTCTCCACTTTTAGGCAAACTGGTGATAAAATCCATTGACAGGTCCTCCCATATATAGTCTGGTACATGCAAAGGCTGCAGGAGTCCAGGAGAAGCAACATTCTCCCCTTTAGTCCTTTGGCAAATATCACAGGTATGGACATATTGCTGGACATCCTTCCTTATTCCCTTCCAGTAAAAAGCTCTCCTTAGCCTATGTAGTGTTCTAGTAATCCCAGAATGACCCGCAGAAGGGCTAGCATGGTGCTCCTCCAGTAATGAAGTCTTTATGTGTTGAGCAATAGGACTGATTAGGATTTTGCCCTTATAATATACACCTCATTCTTCTTGCAATAATCTTCAACTGGTAACTGTTCTTGTTGTAATTTGTCATCAATTTCTTTGAAGAAAGGATCTGTGGAACACATTAGCTTAATCTCTTCAAACCAATCATTATGGACAGTGGAAATTGCTGAGAGACTCATGGTTCCCTTGGTAGCTTCTTCTTCATCTTCATAAATCCTGGACAGGCTATCAGCAGCTCTATTCAATCTACCAGGTTTGTATTCTACAACATAATCATACCCATGTAACTTAGCAAGCCATTTATTCTGGATTCATGTATGTATTCTTTGCTCCAGTAAGAACTTGAGACTTTGATGGTCAGTTCTAATAACAAAACTCCTTCCTAGCAAATACTATTGCCACCTCCTTGTAGAAAGTATAATTGCCAGGAGCTCCTTTTCATAAGTTAAGAGAGCAACATTCCTTCCCTTTAAAGCATATCTAAAATAAGCTATAGGCCTCTCTGCTTGCATTAACACTGCCCCAATTCCAGAGTTAGAAGCATCACACTCAATGACAAAGTTCACACTGAAATCAGGCATGGCTAAAACTGGTGGCTGAGTTAGTGCATGTTTCAAGGATGTGAAGGCCTCTTCAGCCACTGAAGTCCACTTAAAGGCCCCCTTCTTCAAAAGATTGGTCAAGGGTTGGGCTATCAAACCAAATCCCTTAATAAACTTCCTCTAATAGCCAGCTAGGCCAAGGAAGCCTCTTAACCCTTTCAAGGTTTTAGGTGTAGGCCACTCAATAATAGCCTTAATTTTAAGTGGATCAACCCCAACTCCTTCCTGTGATACAATGTGTCCCAAATACTCCACTTGTCTCTTCCTAAAGCTGCATTTTGACATATTTGCCACCAACTTGTGAGCCTCCATGACCTCAAACACCTGCCTCAAATGAATCAGATGATCTTGCCATTGCTTGCTATATACCAATATGTCATCAAAGAAAACTAATATAGATTTCCTGAGTAGATGTTTGAATATGTTATTCATGAGAGCCTGAAAAGTTGAGGGAGCATTTGTTAGACCAAATGGCATTACTAGAAATTCAAAGTGCCCATGATGTGTCCTGAAGGCAGTTTTTGGTATGTCTAACTCATACATCCTAATCTGGTGATAACCAGATTTCAGGTCAAGCTTAGTAAAAAACTTGGTACCATGAAGCTCATCAAGTAGTTCATCAATGACAGGAATAGGAAACTTATCCTTAATGGTGGACTTATTGAGGGATCTGTAGTCGATGCACATTCTCTAGCTACCATCTGATTTCTTTACCATGACCACCGGAGATGAAAAAGGACTATGACTTGGTCTAATAACACCCTTTTGGAGCATTTCCACAATTTGTTTTTCAATCTCCTCTTTCAGAAAATGTGCATGTCTGTAGGGTCTAATACATATAGGTCTAGTGCCTCCCTCTAAGGGAATCTTATGATCTATCTCCCTGTTAGGAGGAAGATGAGGAAGCTCTTGGAAAATTATCTCAAATTCTTTAATCAATTTGTACATATCCTCAGGTAACTCCTCAAAACTTGCTTGTTTTGCTGATTCTTGCAAATGCACACTACACAACTGAATAAAGTAGCCTTCCTCCTGCTCTCTGATATTTTTAGCAATGGTTTTTTCACTAACCACTTGCAGCTCCCCTGGAATGATTCCCTGCAAGACCCTTCTAATTCCTTCACTGATAATGTTGTTGGCCTTCTTGTTTTGATGATGTTTAACAAACAATTTACCACTAATGTTGTTTATCTAGTATTTGTACTTTCTTATTTATTATAGACAAACAACGAGTTGGAGGTTGGATGGATTAAGCCTACACGATCATATCAAGAGGAGGTTGGCGGAATTGTGGAGTGAAGCATCGTACAATTCAAGTTCAAGATCCAAGTTTAGCTTCATCTGCAACGTGTACCAAGTTGAGCTCAATGAAGATCAAGATCAAGCTTTGGTAACATTAGTTTAGGTTTTATATTATGTGTGTTAGTACTTTAAGCTCAATATTATACACACACATTATATTGGTTTTCATGTATATATATAGTTTCATATTATGTGTGTTAGTACTTTAAGCTCAATATTATACACACACATTATATTGGTTTTTATGTAGATATATAGTTTCATATATACATATATGTTTGGTTTCCATCTATATATATAGGTATATATATACATACATAGTTTTGAGTTTTCATGTTCATAAATATGAGATTACACATTTCATATTTATTATTGTGTTTTGGTTTAACTATATAGATATGAAACAAATTTACATTCATATATATAATCATATGTTTCATACTCTATTGTGTTTTTGAAAACATTGCATAGAATATGCAATTTTGTGAAAATATTGTATTCTTAGTTTGTAGACTTCAATATCAGTTTATACATGTTTTACTAAGTCTATAAAAAAATTTCACAAAGTTTCAAAAGTTGGTTTATGTCAAAACATCAAAATTCAAGTATCTCATATTTTCATGTTTTGGACTATTTTGTAAAATGATGATATTTTTTATTTGGGAGGTCCTTTCTGATAACCAGTCACTGTAGCATGTTTATTATCATGTCTACAATCATTCCCCAAAGTTTTACATTTTTTGGAATTTGTTTGATATTTTTAAACAGTGTTTTAAAATCAGCAAAACAGTTTTCAGAATTTATTTTCAAGTATCAGTTATCGGTCGACCGATCCGGTCGACCGCTCATATTGTTTTTCATCAGTATGCGACAGAGAATCTGTCGGTCGACCGGACCGGTCGACCGAAAGCTCCATCGGTCGACCGACGAGATTTCCGGTCGACCGATGATATAGCCGTTGGCTACTAACGGCTATTTCTGAGCTGTTCTCTTGGGGGCTTTGTTGTCATTTGGTTTTGGGTTTTTGTTGAGATCTTTAGTGGGTATAAATACCCCATTGCTGATCTCTTTTCAAGTGTTGAACAAGTGTTTTAAAATCAAGGGATTAGGGTTTTACCGTTTGTTTAAAAAAAATTGAGTTTCTGTTTACAAAGGAGGAAGTTTTCACTGCAGATTGGGGGATTCATTCTCAATCCTTTTCATCCTCTTCTTTGTGTTTATAGAGAAGTTTTCTAACTCTTTTCTCTAGCAATTTCATTATTGATTTTCATATCTTGTTATTGCTAGTTTGCTATTTGAGTTAGAATTGATTTTACTCATTGTTACACACACCCACATTGAGCTTTTAGTATTTACATACATAGTATAGTTGGGTGGTGAGAGATTGTAACTTTGAGTTGTGCTTAATTGTGTTCTCATCTATTGTAGAGAACAAATTTATATTTGTTACATTGTGAGTGTTGTAAGGTTTTCGGTGAGCTAGAAAACCGAGTGTGTTGTGAAGTTTTCGGTGAACTAGAAAACCGAGTGTGAGGAGTGACGTTGATCGGTGAGCGTTGAAAACCGATACTGTGAGGTGTAAACGTTATTCGGGTGAGCGTAAAAAACCCGGTTGTGATAGTGGATTTCTCCCGGGAGTGGGGAGCGGAGACGTAGGACGGAAGGTCCGAACTCCGTGATCATATTGCTTGTTTGAGTGTGCTTTGGCGTTCTTTCATATTTATGTTCATAGCTTATATCGCCATTGTGCATTACTCATTTCTATATCATCCACTATCTTGTTTAGATTGTTTACCCTTGTGTTGTTTATATATCCTTACATATATTTCTATCAGATAGGATATATCTCATTGTTCATATTGCTTATCCTAGCTCATATACATTGTTGCATTTCATACTTTCTAGGATAACTTGTTAATTAGTTTTAATTGATATAAAATCGGATTAGATTAGCATAAGACCCTAATCGCCCCCCCCCCCCCCCCTCTAGGGTCTAACAAATGTAACCTGTAATTTTTTGAAGTTCAATGTAATGTCTTCCAAGGTCTTCATCCAATCAGCCCCTAGCACAATTTGGCTACCCCCCATAGGCATGACCAACAAATTAATCTGAATTTTCACTCCTTGGCAGTCTAATGGCACCTCTTGACATACTCCTCCTCCCTTAATCAATTCTCCACTAGCCACTAAGACATCAAATTTGTTTGATTCAGTCACTGTCAGACCCAGTTTTTTAACCAGTTTAGCATTGATGAAGTTATGTGTTGATCCAGAATCTATGAGAATGCTAACTGCTTGGTTTTTATAGTATCCAACTATTCTGATGGTGTGGGATGCAGTAATGCCACTCAGTGCTTGAACTAAAATAGATGGGGCTCCTTTCACTAAACTTTCAGCTAGTTCTAAAGTTAGAGAATCTTGATTATCCTCCTCAGTAACATCTCCATTTCTATCCATACCACCTTCTAAAATTCCTTCCAGGATGAATAGTTTCTTCTCGTTGCACTGATGGCCTCTATGCCACTTTTCATCACAAGTAAAACACAGGTTTTGACTCCTTCTATGTATTTCTTCAGGAGTAATTTTTTTTATCTGAGAAGGGTAACGTGAGGTATCTTTTGTAGGCATATCATGGGAAGAGGTATGTAAAGAACCACCTGAATTGAAAGAATTCCAATTACCCCTGGGTCTCCTATCACTCTTCTGTTTTTCTTCAAACAATTTAGCCAAGGAAACATCCCCTTTCAAAGAGGATGGCCTAGCAGCTACCACTTCATACCTCAATTCCTCTTTAAGCCCCCCTATAAACCTTTCAAGGATATGTCTCCTGGAAGGTTGGTCATCTAACAATCCCAAAGTTTGTTCAAACCTTCCTAAATACTCTCTAATTGTAGAGGTTTGTTTCATGGTGAAAAAGGCATCATAAGGCCTTGATAATTCACTGGGACCAAATCTTGTGATTAATTCTTCTCTAAAAACATCCCATAAATTGTAATCTTCAACATTTCTAATCAACCACCTATACCATTGTAGAGCTTCATCTCTCAAATAAAATGAACAGACCTTGACCCACTCATCACCCTTGATATCATAGTAATCAAAAATTTGTTCAGTTTGCTCTAACCATGCAATCACATTTTCATTACCAGAGAAAGATGGAAAATCCAATCTTAAGGACTTTGGTTGAACTAGCTTCTGATTACTAAAGAAAGAATTCTGTTGATTCCAGGAATTACCAAGATTATGTGTTAATGAAAATTCACTATTTGAATCAAACCTCCTCTGTTGTGGCGGCTGGAAATCATGAGCTTGATTCCTGTTGCCTGATCCAAGAATTCCACGTTCACTTCTTGATCCCGAACCATGGCTCTTGAATCGCTCCTCAATCCAGTGTATGTTGCTCCTTTATCCACATCCATGGAGTTCTTGAGCTCCTGCAATTGAGAACACATCACATCCTTAGAGTTCTTGAGATCCTGCAATTGAGAGGATATCTCTCTCAACTGTGCAGCTATTTGTTGACTGAGGAATTTCTGTTGATTGATCTCATTCTCCATCCGATCAACCCTTTCACCTTGACTTACTTCATTCCCAGGAACTTCCTCGTGATCAGCCATAGAATCCTCAACAGGTACTCCTTCAGATTCCAGTTTCTCTGATACCAATTGTGAGGCTCTAGAACCTCTGTTGGTCCTCAATGAACTGTTCCTAGCCATTAAGAACCTGAACACTTGAAGAAGAAAGAACAAAGGAGAGAACTGAGAGATTAAGAGAGAATTAGGGAAGAAGATGAACAAAGATTAGATTGAGAGGAAATAGAACTCTTTCTCATTTCATACAATGATTTATTACAACCTCCTATTTATACAATTCAATCTTCCTCTCAAAAGAAACGCTCAAAAGAAAGTGCACTGTTTGTGCACGTGCACCAGCCTAACAAACTCAAAACAGAAAATAACTGTTTTAGCTGAGCTGGACTTAAACAGTTATTTTCTTGCTGAGCTGGACTCTTACTAAGTCCTTATTAATTTCCTCAATTTGCAGATAGCTCCCCAACTCCAAAAAACTTGCATATCAGACCTTCTTATATAGCAGTCTCTTCGCCTCTGTACTCCATTGACAAGTTTGCACCAGCATTGCTCTTTGACATAGCCTCATCATGGATTCCTAACACCTTTACATACCTTTTTGGTGAAGCCAAAGGAAGAACGATGAAGCGACAGAAGGAAGAACCCTTTTTTGCCGCGAAGATGGCATGGACTAGAACCGCAAGTTTGAGGGAACCGCGAAGATAGCGAAGTCGGTTATGAGGGGAAGAGACGGCTGGTTGTGACTTGTGAGGATACAGATAAGAAGGAAATATCATCACTTCCTAATTATAGTTTTGAGAATCGATTTTTTCTTGTGGACCCCACCATATATCAACTTCCATTGAATTTCAGTGCATTTGAAGATAAAAAAAATTAAGGAAATAGATATGCCACGTAGACGCCACATCATCATTTTAGGAAGTAACGGAAGTAGATTTTTAAGAGAAACAAACATATATTTTTGCCTAGAAGTAGCAGAAGTAGCTTCTACTTCCTCTACTTCTGCTATTTCACTGGTACTTCGGTGCAAACAAACAGGCCCTTATTGGATGCATCACCTTCAGATGTGCCCGTATGTTCTTTCCAGCGTGATACATGACACGTCGGACATTCCTCCAGAGCTTCATTACCCTTATTGTACAGGATGCAGTCATTAGAATATGTGTCTATCTTCTTGTAATCTAGCCCCAGTGTATCAACAATCTTGTGAACTTCGTAATAGGTTGCGGGGATGCTCTTCTCACCGCTTGGAATGACTTTCTTGAGCAAGTCTAATAACATCTCGAAATGTGTAACAGCCATCCCATTGAGTGTTTGGATATGAAGAAGTCTGAGCATAAAAGAAAGCCTTGTGAACTCCTTGCACCCCTCGTATAACGGTGACTCGTTTTTTTCAACAAGTCTCATCAATAGGTCTACATCTTGAAACATATCAATAGTGTTGACATCACTCGAAGACGGCGCAACAAGAATATCTTCTAACATATCAGCCTTGTCAACTGTCGGATTGTCGACATCATTGAACTCTCCCTCTAATTGCATCATCGAGACGCCTTCACCGTGATGACTCCAAAATACATAAGAGCTATCAAATCCATTGACTAATAGATGGAAACTTACATCACTTCTAGTGAGCATTTTACCATTCCTACAATTCTTGCAAGGATAGAAAATCGACCCGCTCAGCGACCGTAGAGGGTTGGTATTATAGTAGGCTAAGAAAGCTTCTATCCCATCCTTGTATCGGGTGTCTAGATGCCTCCGATCATGTGGTATGCTCATGAACGATTTGTCAGGAACTGTCCGCATCTAGAATTTAAAAATTAATGGAAGTGAGCATATCCCTACATATATTATTTTAATTTAGGACAAATATGTGTGTGACCGGCTGTCATAGGAAGGCTTCTATCCCATTAGATATGTAAACGTGACGTGTATATGTATTTACGTGTGTTCAAGTATACTTTCATTTCGTCAAAATTTCGACAGCACCTACCCGATGTTCTCTGATTACACTATAGTACACGGAGAACAACGTGTAAGCGTCGCCGAAACTCTGAGGAAAAGAAAGTACACAAGAACACATGTAAATACAGATACACGTCACGTTTACATACCTAACCCATCCAAACTGGATGGATCCAATAAATATTTATAAATAAGCCCCCTATCACATACGCCTACGAAAAGGTTGTCGGACCAAACACGATGGTCTCATATCCGCCAACCATCCCGTACGCATATGTGACAAGTAAATAAAGAGATTATATATAATATTTATTAGACGGGGAATTCTACGGCTCGAAAATATGAGTGCATAGTGTGTGCAGTTTCTATGTAATTAACGATATAATAGTTACGCTAACCCCTCAAACTCACACTCACCCTCACTATAACCCTAATCCTCACCCTCACCTTCACCCTCACCCTAACCCTAACCCTCAACCTCACCCTCACCCCCGCCCTCACCCTCACCTAACCCTCACCCTCCCCTAACCCTAACCCTAACCCTCGCCTAACCATAACTCACACTAAATTTATTTATTAGGGTTTGGGTTTTTTATTATGTTTGGTTTTTTTCACAATTTATTTGTTTTGCAAAAATTAAACTCTAATTATAATTAAAAATATAATTAATAAATTAAAAAATAAATCTCTCTTTCTCTCCCTTAACATCTCTCCTTCTCTCTGCCTCTCTCTCGTCGGTCGACGCCGGTGGCCGTTGGTCGGCTGGTCGTTGGCGTCGGCCGACAAGAGAGAGGCAGAGAGAAGGAGAGATGAAGGGGGAGAGAGAAAAAGAGAGATTGGGGGGAGAGTGGTACCTTGAGAGATAGAGAGGGAGGCGGTGGTGGTGGGGTGACGACGGCAGCGGTGGTGGTGGGCGTTAGGGAGGTCGGGGGCGGCGACTTTGGGGTGGTCCCGAAGAGAGAGAAACGATGAGAGAGAGAGAGAGACGACGAGAGAGAGGGGGGATTTGGGGTTTGGGGAGAGGGGGAGGGGAATGACGGGGGAGAAAGAGAAAGAGGGGATTTGGGGTTCAGGGCGCGGGCTTGCCCAAAGTTTTTGGGCAATCTCGCGCCCTAAAATTTTTTCCTATTTTTTACTTTTAGCGAGGGAATTTCCGTCGCTAAAAGTGTTATTAACGTCGGAATTTTACCGACAGAAATTGTCTGTCGAGAAAGTAATGGCAACGAAAAATTTTCGTCACTATTACTAACTTATCCGTCAGTATAATAAAATTACCGACGAATATATAGCGACGGACATTTCCGTTGCTATAAGTTGACTTATAGAGACGGACATTTCCGTCGCTATAAGTTGACTTATAGCGACGGAAATGCTCGTCGCTATATATCCGTTGGTAATAATCGTATTTCTAGTAGTGATACCCAAGACAACTTGTCGTCGCCTCTGAGTGATCCAAGGTTATACGTTTAGATCCACCCCCTTGTGGGCATGGAGTCTTCACATGCCCTAAACGAGAGGAAATCAAGTTTTTCCCTCCTGGGATTGCTTCGTCCTGATAGGAGGATACTTATGACGCCCAGCATAAGAATTTATTGGGGGGTTTGTTCACCAGACCCAAGCGTTCTTTGATTGGAGTTTTACCTCGATTATCAGGTAAAGGACCAAGGCGATGCGCCATTGTGATTTTGAATTTTGACAAGTCGAGACTGACCCATGGATTCACTGGTGACGGAGCAGATGTGGTTGTAGTAGACGGACCAGACACAGATATCAACGGGGTTGAAGAGGAGACCTCGGAAACTTTCCTTTGGTCGCGACAGTGGAGACTACCGCGGTTGAAGGATGCGACCCGCCATTTTGAATTTTGCATAAGTTCAGATTTAGGAATCTAAACATTATGATTCTTTGGTGATTCTTTAGACACCATTTCCTTCTTCTCTTCCCATCTTTGCTGTAAAAGAGCACGGGTACGGGCAGCGTTTGCACGACGCTTTTGTATGCGTTCTTTGAGGGTCGAACGAACCCTTTTGACGAGAGTATATTTCTCTATCGTAAGTTTAGCAGAGATGTGAGTGGTTTATCGTTAGGGTGACTGGACCACTCGATGCTTCCTCAACTCTAGGTCCACGTGATAACGAACCCCGTCGGTTTTTCTAAGGTCTTAGTCAATTGATGAGCACAACGCTGACGTTGTCTCTGACGAGCCCTTTTTGTCAGTGCTAATAGGCTTTGATTCAATGACTCCTTAATTAGAGAAGAGTCATTGTGAGTATAGGTGTTGCGAGTAGAATTCTCCGCAACAATCGGGCGAGAGTCTTCACCTTGGATATTTGACGGAATCGAAAAATTAAAAACCTTCTTAGCAGATGAAATCTTCCTGCATTTGTAAGGTGAGGAAGACTTCAAGGATGAGGATGACAGATATTCCTCAAACTTTGCTTGATCAAATTTGTATTCGATCTCTTCGACAATCATTATCTTGATTAGTTGCGACACGATGGTCTCGGTAGCGAAACCGTTGACTCCGACTGTGGTCGCCAGTTTGTTTTTATCGAAAATTATTTTCATTATGGAATCCATTATGAACTTCAGTCGCTTACAATGAATTACACAACAAAATTAAGAAAATTACAACTTCCTGAAAAATAACACATAAATTGTTTATCAACTCCTGTTTTTGTGGGATCTTCGTCTGTGCCGGGGGTGCGTTAGCCCGTGGACCACCAAATCACAAATTTTGATTGAATCGTGAAGGCTTTGGGGATTCTTCCTTTGTTTAGAAGCAAGAATAGAGTCAATGAATATCTTATCGAAGTAAGATGAACACTCTTCTCAAGGTCAAGTCAAAGCTTAGATCTTAAGGAACCTCCCAATTGTTGAAAGGAGATGAACTCTTGAAATTCGCCCAAGCCTTTTGAAAATCTCTGACCAATTGCTCTAGTAATAGCCTCTCTGCTCTCTTTGCCTTCTCGAAAAATGATCCCAGGAGGTATTTATAGTCCGTGGAAATTGTAACCGAAATTAGGACATCATGTGCTTCCGAGACAGTCGTGACTGTCTCAGCGGCCAAGACAGTTGTGACTGTCTCGGCTTTCGAGATAGTCCTGACTGTCTCGGAACGGCTGAGCTTCCCAACAGTTTTTTTGTAACCGCTCTTCTACATTTTAATGCTATTATTTTGGTAGTTATCGATGTGATTCTCGCCCGCAATGTCTCCCATGTTCTTTGATAATTAATGGCCACATGGCATGCACATGCCTCAACAACTCCTGAACCACCCAGAACTATCTCAGACCGTAAGACAATCTTGACTATCTCGCGGTGCGAAACAGACCACACTGTCTCGCTACGCGAGACAGTCCTGACTGTCTTGGGTTTTCCGAGATAGTTTAAGGCTGTCGTTGTATTCTTTTGATCTTTGATGATCCGTAATCCATTTTTTGACGTATACAAAGGGTATAGTGACGCTAACTGGGTCACTAATTCTGACAATATGAAGTCTACTTCTGACAATATCTGAACTCCCTTTTGTGTCTGGACCTATTCCTCCTATATCTATTCACACGGACTCCAGATCCACTATAGAACTTTTAAAACAAAATACCATCAATAAAAAGTTGAACAGACATTTACAGATAAGATTTAAATCTGTGCAGAACCTTATGGGAAAATATGTTGCCTTGGATTTTGTAAAGTCAGAGAAAAATTTGGCAGACCACTTGACAAAGGGTCTATCTAGGAGTGCAATCCTAGAATCATCGAGGGGAATGAGGTTAAGCCCATAGTAGAGTTCACTAACAGCGGGAACCCAACCTTTGATTGATGAATTATTCTCATGAAAAAGGTTCAATGTGGTAGAAACAAACTAGATTGGTGAGCTCATGTAGAGCATTGACCTTCGGAGTTATACTCCTTTTTGTAGTGTTGGATGCATTTATGACTTGCACCATGTTAGCTACTCCCTCATTCCTATGGTGACAGTGCTCTTATGATGTGACTGGGAAGGATGAGTTCTACTCTTAATAAGTCCAACCTTTGTGGGGGGATGCAATATCCAGTCACAGTACCCTAGGAGGATTTACCTACGTGGGAGGAACCATGACGGCCGCGGTTAGGGATATGGGGCTGAGTCCTAATAACTCTCATGAGACGGTTATTGTGAGCATGGCCATTATCGCTCCGATCCACTTGCTCAATAAATGGATGCATATTATGTGTGCTTTTGTTAATTTCTGATCAAGGGGCCTAATTCAAGGTCTAATCCATTATGTCTCTCAGATTGCGACAAATGTGACTAAATAAAGATTAATTCAAAGCCGAAAGCTATATTTGCCAAATTCATAATATGAGGTTGCCCAACCTATATTTTGTTACCATTATCATTGTTGTTGTTATTACTATTCTTTTATTCCCTGGAACTCAATCTTTTTTTTTTGGTGGGGGGGGGCGCGCCCATTGTTGGAATTAATTAAAGGAATGAGTTCTTTTGCAAATATGATATTTTGAGGGGTACATTTGCATTTTTTCCTTCCTTGTCTAACTCTGTAATGCTTCGTTTCGTTGTCCTCCGTGTTTTCCTTTTCTGTTCTTTGCTATTTTCTTCAGAGCGAAAATCTCTCCCCTCGATAACGTCGGTGTCTTCTCCACGACAGCGGAATTCTCTACCGCGGTAACATCGGCGTCCTTTCCGGCCTCATCAACGACAACCGGAAAAACTCTCAAGGGCTATAAAAGGGGATCTCAGGGAAATATGAAAAAAAAACAAGAAAAGAAAAAATAGTGAGCAATTCTCATCTCTCTCTCATAATTCTCTATAATATTTCGATTTCTGATTTTAATTTTGGGTAAACATCCATTGAGCAAGAGATCAAAGTTTCGTAGTAAACTTTGGTGTCGGCTTTCTTAGGGGTTCTTACTGCTAGGCGTAGTCGCATCAAATCATCTCTGCGAAGGCAGTGACTATTGTTCTAGGGTAGTGATCACACGATTACCCCTTCTTAGGCCTGCGTTTTTCTAACCCTCTTTCGAATTCTTTTGATTATTTGCAGTGTTTGTTTTATCTAACAGGGACAACATTGCAGTGCGTCTGCATAATCTCTTAAAATCCCAATCGACTGCGATATGTCTCATTTTAGAAACGACCTCAACGTAGGATTGTTAAACAATCTATCCTTAACAAATTCAAACTCATCCGGCAATGAGTTGACCAGTCTAATTATCTTTTCTTCTTCACTCAATTCAGATTCCATTTGTACTTCCATATTAAATAATATATTTTTCATATTCGAAATTTGTTACTCTAATGTCTCATTTCTTTTCAGCTTATGTGTCATATATTCTAAGTTCGTTGGTTTGTGATATGGCACTCCGATCCTAGTTACACGGCCATTCCTTCCCCAATATGCTAACATATATTCTTTTTCTTCCAATTCGTTTCATCCTCACCATGACTTTAATAACATTAAAAATATATATTAGTAGCTGACTTCAGAACAACATCAAAACGGAGAAGGAAAATACGTGTTTCAATAAAGTGGAATATGTAAATTTTATGAAAACTATTCTATAAAACCTTAGCTGACATAATTCTCAAAAATAAAAACCTAGCTGACATATCATTTGCATACAACATCCTTGTGTCTATAAAGAAAATTCTTGATTGAGATGAGATTTTACAAACAATATAAATACAACGTTGAGAAATAGCTGCATTACTTGCTACATATATTAAAAGATTATACGTGCGAACTAAGAAGAATTTTATGACAACATTTGCATTTCTGTCATGTATACGATGCCGAACAATGACAGTAAAATGTACCAATAACCCGATAACGTAAATCTATAAGAAAAAATATCTAGAGGAAGCAAATAATTAGGTTACGTACTCCAAGTGACATTATGTACACATTCTTATGTGTTTATTTGCTTTTAAGAGTAATCATGACAACACATTTTCGTTTAGAGGTTACCAAGGTCGAGAATCCAAACATTATCATCACTGCGTAATTATCATTCACCAAACTAACATGAAGTTAAGATTTTCTAATGTCCAACTACTTCTATAAATAACGTCCTTCTAATTTCTCAGGTCCAGCTAAGCTTGCATTTTGAGATTGGTAAGCATATCAAACTGTCAGTCTGTTACAAATTAAATTTAAGAATTTGTAATTAAAAACTAAGTTTGCTATTTTGTTCATGTTTACATCCTTTTAGCATTTCTTCACGTCAGACATTATGCTGAAGCATTTCTGGGGGCCATACTTAAATTCCACTACGTGACCAACATTCTACTTCTCAATTCGACATAGAAGCAATCGTGGGAGTATTTTGCAGACTAGTAGTTTGGCGCAAATAAGTAATAACATTTCATAAAATATGAATGTAGCTTCGCCATGGTATACGTTAAACACATGAAACTGTGACAGGGTATAAATTGAGATTCGGTTCAAATCGCCATGGTGTAATATCACAGACGACTGACCTGTCGAACTCCAGTGACACCAACGACCTTCACCTCCACTGACGCCGACAACGTTTTGTAGCTTAGGAATCAATCTCGCCAAGGGTTTTGCTGGTGAGATTCAAGCTTTATTAGAAGAAATAATCGGGTACTAAATGGATAATATTGAGATAAGTTATGGTTATCATTAAATTTTTTTTCTATTTAAAAAATTAATTTTAGAAAAACAGGGAATTGCCAAGTGGCATGTTCAATGGCTATTTAGTTCACCTATTTTATGAAAAAGTTTTGAGAAAACACCTGACAATGGCGTTATCATAAATAATAAATTTATGTAGATTTTTATAAACTGTGTTTGGTTCTAAAAAACTACAGAAATATTTTCTATAAATTAGAGAGAAAAAGTGTACTATTTTATAGAAATCAACTTCTTCGATCTAAATGGGCGAAAATCGCAAGGAAATCTGACCCGTATATTAAAAAATTAATTAAGTACACCAGTACCATTCCCATGTGATTTTCCATGGGCATTGTTAGTAAGTTATTTTCTATAAAGTGATATCCAACCAAACAAAAGAAGAAAAAAACAACATATTTTTTGTAAAGTTAGGAACTTTTTCATAATTTGGATTTAAATTTAAGGTGTTATTGGTTTAAGACTAGGATTCGGATTTGAACTTAATGTGTTTTTGGTTTAGAACTAGGATTTGGATTTGAATTTAACGTGTTATTGGTTTAGGACTAAGATTCAGATATGAATTTAAGGTGTTATTAGTTGTCTAAGATTGTTATTAGGACTAGGATTTCAAAATCCACACTCCATTCTAACTCTATAGTTTTTAATGAGAAATTTTCAAGAGAAAGCCAAAGTTAAAATAGATGTTGTGATGTTACTATATGGCTCTCCTCTCTCCTCTTCTCTTTACTTATATTTAAATATTTAATATATTTCAAATTATAAATATTTAATTTTACACTATTCCATATTAAGTTATTATATATTAACATTGAATGTATTTATTTGAAAATAAATTTTATCAAATTCTATAAATTTATTTAATTAATTTAAAATGAAATATATTTATCACTTAATATATTTAATATTGACTTAGGTATGCTCATTATTTAACATTTCTTAAATATATAAATATTTTAAATATTTAACACTATATTGCATATATTTTGTTTGAATTGTTTATATGGATTACAAGATGCTTTCAATTTTGTTGTTGTCATCTGTTAATCGAAATGAGGGTGGTTTTTTTAATCAATATTAATTTCCTGTTAATGATTATTATTCAACATAATAATTTAATTCGAAACTCACGCAAATAATCTATTAATCTAAAATTTAGTCTGAGAATCAAACTATTAGTCCATGAATCCAAAGCAAAAGTTCAAAATTTCTAGAATTCTTCTCACAAAAATCAAAATCCAATCTAAGAGTATGGGGCTTTAACCATGAAATCATAGTCCAATACCCAATCCAAGAGTGTCGGATTCGTGGACAATCGTCCGAGTCCAAATCAACAATCTAAAATGAATAACACCCCCTTAGACTACTACTCCTCTAAAACAGATAACTTGAGCCGGAGTTTTTTTTTTATAAAAAAATACAAAAAAGGACATGGATAACTCTTATATCGAAACATAGAAATCAAATTATATGACTTAACAATAAATCCCTCCTTATATCCTTCTTTTTTTTAATATTTCAAAAAAAACATACTATCCTCAGTTAATAAGTGTGTGATGCGGCATAAACATATACCCAAAAATTGCAAGCGCACAATCAATCAAGTTATAGTATAAAAAGTTATCGATCCCACGAGGAAAGTGTTTTGTAGGAGAAAATTAAAATTGGTTCTTATGTTGTGTGCATGACAAATAGGAGTGATGAGTGAATGTGATTGTGGAGAGATAGTAAAGGTGATAGTGTGTAAATAGGCACAAAATGTAAGTGAGAGTGGGTGTGATAAAGTATGGATGATTTCCACAAGGAGACAAAGAAAGATGAATAAAATCAAGAAACAAAAAGAAAAATCAAGAATAAAAAGAAAATTCAAGAAAATAAAGATGGATGATTTAATTAAAGATATGAGAAATCTAGAATTGAATCCACTTCGTAGAAAATGTAATTCCCTAGAGGGTTCTAGCCTCAAGGCGAATCAAAAAAAATAAAAAATAACAAAAGAAAAAAAACTAATCCCAAGAGGGTTCTAGCCTCAAGGTGAATAGTATAAGAAAATAAAATCTAACTACAAAATAAAGTACAAAAACTAAACTACAAAATAAATTGCAAGAATTAAATACGAGAAAATAAATCTACTCTATAAGCATGAAATAAATCTAAGGCAAGAGGGTTCTAGCCTCTTGGCTATTTAAGCAAGAAAATAAAATCTAACTACAAGCATGAAAATAAATCTAGGAAAAATTGCTTCAAGGCCCCAAAATTGAAAAAACAATGTGGCCCAGCCCCCTGTACTTTTAATGTTTGGTATAAACCCAAAATACACTCCAAAAGTTTATTTCAGCCCCTCCAGCTCACTCAATTCTCAGAATCCCGAATCTACCCTTCCCGCCCACTCCTTGCGTTGGTAACGGTGCCGCCCACTCCGCTACTATCGAGGCGCTCTCTCTCTCCTCTCTCCCTC
>BQKN01062324.1:1974-38914 GCA_022839385.1 Asparagus kiusianus
AGAGAGAGAGAGAGAGAGAGAGAGAGAGAGAGAGAGAGAGAGAGAGAGAGAGAGGGAGGGAGGGAGGGAGGGGGGTTCTTTAAGTCCATAATGTGCCTTTTTTATTTTATTGGGAAGACATATCATTCTCTATTTGAATCTAAGTAACTTAAGTTTGTTTATGACATTCTGCTAGGTTTGTTGGTGTCGGTGCTTGGCGTGTTCGGTCCTTATTTCAGACGGCCAAGAAAAAGGTGACTTCTCTACAGTCCTTTGCCCTTCCATTTTTGGTCGTTCTTTCTTTTTCTTTTTTTTTTGTGTGTGTGTTGGGGGGGGAGGTGGTGGTTCAGTGTCTTCTTATGGGTTTATGTTCAGCACAGAACGATCGAACTGCTAGTGGCGTTGGATTTTTTTACTGAAAAAAATACCTTTGCATACCACAAAATCAACCGTTATTAGTGTCAAATATGGGTTTGGCCTAGTTGCAAACCACCCCCATAGAGACAGCTATTACAAATTGTAAAGTACAGGTAAGTATACCTCTGTATGATGGAGTTCTAATCAACAGGTTTCCTTATCTGTCTTGTTCAAGCTCCAAGTTGAAACAACCTCTTCTTACTGTACAACATAAAACATAAATGCATGCATGTGGTACCAAGTTTGGGTGCATTTGTGTGATCTGTTTAAGATTTCTTCCTCTGTTTTTGTTATATCTACTTATTTTATTGCATCTTTGTTGTAAGTTTTTTACTAGCATAAGTGTTTATCTAGCATCTAGATGTTTTTCTTTCCTCCTCAACTGCATGTTTTGTACAAAATGTCCTTCACAGGCACCTTGCATCATTTTCATTGATGAAATAGATGCTGTGGGATCCACTAGAAAACAATGGGAAGGTCATACTAAGAAAACATTGCATCAACTACTTGTTGAAATGGATGGGTTTGAGCAGAATGAGGTACTGATACATATTGTTCCCTTTTCTGATAAACGATTCTGTGAATATCTCAACTCATATCTTCACTCTGTAACACTTAAATATAGGGTATAATACTGATGGCTGCGACGAACCTGCCAGATATTCTTGATCCAGCAATGACGAGACCTGGTAGATTCGATAGGTATGTAAGTCCTATGTTCTTAATTTGCTTTCATGAATATTGTATTTGGTTGTTAAGAACAAGAAATTAAATTCCTTCTCTTTTTCAAAGAACAATATAAGTTTAATAAACATGTTACATGTGAACTAGTGAACTATATGTTTGAACTTAGATTGTTGAAACGATAGTTTATTTTCAAGTGGTTACCATTGTGGTGAGGCCGTGAGGGATGGAATTACCTAAGGGCTGTTTTCAAGGGGATTTGAAGAAATTCAAAAGAAAAGCACCTCCTCTGTAGTATGTTCATCTTGAAAGAGAATTCATTTCTCTGCCCTTCGCTTCAAAGAAAAGGAGGGGATAAGAAATCCCTATGTCACCAGCCATCTCAGCAGATAATGGAACCTGATTCATGACTTTCCTGAGTTTCTATGAGTTTGGGAGTTCTGACAAACTACTAAAATGTTATAAAGATAGGAATTGAAAACCAAAGGAGCCAGTGTTTACTTGATGTATATAAAATTCTTTACACTTACCTCATTTCGTTTCCATCAAAATAACAAAGGATTTGCATGATCTTCTTTCATGGAGCATAATTCCTTGAGACCATAGACAGGTGTGCAATTTGTAAGGACGCAGACTCAGGAACTCTGACATTACTAGCTTTACCAATTTGCATATTTGGCATCCAAACAGCCCCTAATAGTATTTGTATTTATTAACTCCATAACTTAATTTAAAGTTGATCCTAATTTGTACGCTATAAACATGTAATATGCATAGGACCACTGATCTTCAACAGAATGAAATATATATTGCAAAAACTTTCCCGTTGCCTTTTCACAGTGTAAAACATGTACCCTCTGATAGGGAGAAAAGGATCAGTTGCTTCACCTTTCAAAGTAAACTTATATTGATGACTTGGTGCCTTATGTCGATATATAACAGCATCAGGTAAGAATCCTATGATTGTTTTTTGGAGTATTATGAGAGCTGTGTACTAGAAATGGAATCATATCCATTTGTTTCGTAACCTTTTATACAGTGAAGAGTGGAACAGTATATGTAACCTCCTGTGGGTTATAGTTAAGCTGCATAAGCAGATGAAGGTGTAATCCTTACTAATGTAGTCCAGATATGTGCTGTTATAGCTGTATCTCGTAAGTGAAATCTATATGGAAATTACTGCTTCGTCATATAGTTGGTCTCTGTTAATGTACTTTGTTAAAATTTACTAGGAAAACAAATTAACATATCATTTGGATTTGTATGCCAATGGAATATTTCAAGTGAAGGCTTAGATTACTACTAGTCATTTCTGAAATCTTTTTCTTTCTTTTTACCAAAGAATCACCAGTCAAAGACCGAGGATATCATTTAACTTAAATGATGGAATATGATTCTGACTTGATAAACTAGTACTTGCATGGATAACGTAAGTAGCATTATGGTGATTATTCACAACTTATTAGCTTGATTTAACATTCTTCTTGTACAGAATCTAACTTGGAAATCCTTGTAAAGAGCAACCAGTATGGGCCGCACATCCACTAAAGTGTGATTGGTGCAGTGTCTGACAAAGGCCTAGCAAAAAATATTCTTGAGCACACAGCAAAAATGTCTTATAAATTAATTCATTATAACATTGAAGAATAGGACAAAATTTCAAAACAATCCCTTTTGTGATTTTATTCCTAAAAAACGACTCCTTTCCTCTTTATTTGTAAAAACCGACCTGTTTTCAGCCTCAGCGCTGAAACCAAGTCGGTTTTTGAAAATTTTTTTACAAAACTTCACGGGAGTTGAACTCCTGTGAAGTTTAGCAGTTGTTTAAACTTCACGGTAGTTCAACTCCCGTGAAGTTTAATTTCTTCAAAATTCTTCACGGAAGTTCAACTCCCGTGAAGTTTGTTCAACCACATCACTCGCTAAATCAAGCTTATCCCTGTTCTCAAGTAATATTACTTGGGGGAATTCACCGCTTGACTTGAGCAAAACATCAAATGCTCAGCATCTGAGTTATTATAAGCAACGAGAAATGAGTGAAAGAAAGTTATATAGTTTGATGATTACAGAAGGATGTTTTGATTTCATTTCTCATCGAGGGGCCGTGGATCGAAGCGAGGAGCCAGGTCTTGGATCGGATCCAGCACAGATCTTGGATCCCTAGCTTGGATCCGAGGTCGAGGTCCAGCCAACGGAGAATCTTGTCGGATCAGAAGTCCCAGAGGGCGATACAGCCCTGCTGATCGCCGATGGCGAGGCGGAAGACGGAGGAGGGGTCGTCGTCGACGGCGAGGTGGAGAGGGGTCTAGCGGACGGAGGTGACGAAGGAGGCGAGGGGGGAGGAGGCGGAGGGGGCAGGCATCGGAAGGACGGAGACGAGCTGCATCGAGCGGGGGTCGACGACGGCGACGCTGCTGCTGTTGTCGTAGGCTAGGAGGCCGTCGGAGTTGAGCCCTAGTTCCTCATGGAAATCGAAGAGCATGAGCCCCTTCCCTCTCCTAGCAAGAAGCTCCCATCGCCGCCGTCGGATGCAGTGATGGCGGAGGGAGAGTCGAAGCAGCCGAAGCACCGTCACCATCTCCACGAGGGCGACGAGGATGGGGAGAATATTCTTGGAGTTCCCGCTGACAATCGAATGGTTGAGGATGAGGAATTGGAGGAAGGAGAGATTGTTGTAGAAGGCGTGATCATTGAGGAATCAGTATTTTTCTCCATCTTTATGCTCATTATTTTTCTCCGATCCAAGACCTGATCGTAAAGTGGTTGAACAAACTTCACGGGAGTTGAACTCCCGTGAAGAATTTTGAAGAAATTAAACTTCACGGGAGTTGAACTCCCGTGAAGTTTAAAAAACTGCTAAACTTCACAGGAGTTCAACTCCCGTGAAGTTTCGTAAATTTTTTTTCAAAAACCGACCTGGTTTCAGCGCTGAGGCTGAAACCAGGTCGGTTTTTACAAATAAAGAGGAAAGGGGTCGTTTTTTGGGAATAAAATCGCAAAAGAGATTTTTTTGAAAATTTGTCCTTGAAGAATATTTTGTTGAATGCACACGGGTACGAGTTCTTAGATTTGGTTTTGTACTTGAAGCCAAAAATATTCTAACATTACTGTCTTTTAGATTGTTGTCCCAAGTCCTGATGTGCGAGGAAGACAAGAAATTTTGGAGCTCTATTTGCTGGACAAGCCACTGGCTGATGATGTAGATATCAAAACTTTTGCTCGTGGTACTCCCGGTTTTAATGGCGCAGGTACTCTATGTTGCTGGCTTCAACTATTAGCTTCACATGATTAATCTATTCTGACATTTCTCAATCGTGTTGCTACTATCTTAATCTTCAAATAATACAAAATCACTGCTCTTCCCTTTTTCTTATCATAATGATTCAAGTGACACTTCTCAAAGGTAATCTAATGATCATTATAAATGCTTTCCGGTCATGCTGTTGTTGGCCATAGATATGGGTGGAATCAAATTGAATACTACAATATTCAAATTCAGTCCAGTCAGGGATATTCTAATTCGTATTCGAATTTGATTCGAATACTAAAAACTGTTTGACTTCAATTTGTTTATGTATATCAATGGTTGGTAATTATTCACGGATATTCATTTACCAGCAGCTGACATTTTTCTTTTGCATTATTTGTTAAATATTCAATAAATATTTGTTAATTATTCAAAATTTAAAAAAACCAGTTTAAACAATTTTATATCAATATATGCGTACCACTAGAGTAAGTTAATATAACACTAGAGTAAGTTAATTTATTTTTATTACCAAAACTAGTTTCAGCACGGAGTCTTAAAGTATTATTGAAATTTGAACATTTTAAGATATGATTACCAATAAATCGCTTATAAAACTAATTTTTCCCCTCAAGTGAGAATTCTACTATTACACAGAATTAGTTTTTTGCCAGTTCAATGCATAGAATTTAGTATTAGAAGTCACAAGGAAAGTTTTATCAACAATATAATTTAACTGACTTTTCTATAGTATTATATACTCTAAAATTTTAATTTTGAAAAACTGTTCTCCCACGCAACCATTCAAATCTATAAAAGAAATATTTTTCCCTTTTGAAAAGATTTATTATTTTGAAGCAAAAAAATAAATACTACAGTTTTAAATGAGTCATAATGGCTAATCAACTCAGATACATGTATTGAAAACTGAAAAAATGGTTCAGAAAGCACGGAACATAATTACAATGTTGTTATCTAATTAAGTTGTAATACTATAACTTTAGCACTTGGTTTCTTTAATCTAAATTTTATATTATAAGTTAAAATTATACCAAATAATATTCACATAACCCACTGCGATAACATAGCATTATTTTCCAAGACTTTATAGGACATCAAAAACATGAGAAACAACATAATCATAAGTGACATTAAATAAGTAGAAAACAAAATACACTCAGTTAGCACTTAAGAAGAGCATTAGAGTATTAATTAAAAACAAATAATAAGAAAGAATTTAGTATCAACAATTACTTTATATGAGGAGAAATTTTCAATATAGACCCACTTCCATTTTTACTTCCTAAAATCAACCTACTCCCAACTTATTTACAGTAATCGACCCAGTCTTGACTACGTCAGTAGCGCGGCCAAAAATTGGGTCAATTTCTAGAAAAAAGATCTTCGTAAATAGTAGGGGTTGGCGACCCCGTCTAATTACTAATTAGAAACCTCTTCTAATTAGTCGGGGTTGCTAACCCTAACTATTTGGGTTTGAGTTCTAAATAGTCAGAGTTGGAAACCCCGCTTATTTAGTTATATCTTCTAAATAGTGAGGGTTATCAACCCCGACTATTTGTCAGAGAACGCCCACAATTGACCAAATTTTCGAGCTCGAAAATTTGGCTAAGTGAAGCCCCGACTATTTGGCAAAGAGCTCTCACTTGTGAGCCAAATTTTCGAGCTTGAAAATTTGGCTAAGGGAACCAAATAGTCGAGGTTGTCAACTTTAGTAGAGCGTCCAACCCTGAGCCCATTTTCGAGCTTGAAAAGTTTGGCTAAGGGAACAAAATAGTCGGGGTTGCCATCCCCGACTATTTGGCAGAGAGCACGCATCTCCGTTTTCTAGTCTTCAGAAATTCTCTTGCTACACATATATTGGTCTATAACCAATTTCAATCACAAATAACACATACAATTGCATATATATCCCATCCATAACTAATTTCATTCACAAACAAACATGTAATTATCCATAATAAGATTTCAATCGTAGACATTTAGTCCAAATCAAGGACTCCTCATCGTAAACATCATAAAATAACTCATCGTCCCTCTCCCTCTCCCGCTCCCTCTTCTTCCTCTCCTTCGCCCTTGTTAACATGAGCTTGGATGATCTCAATTGTCCGGTTGTGTGTGAATTTGTGAAGGTATGACATTCTCTTCAATTTGAATCTGCAGTGAACGTCCGGCTTTGTCATGTGCACAACTTGAGCCTTCCCTAGTATGTCCTCGAAACCGTCGACGCTCGTACACTAGGAGTCGTTCTTGACGTCCATCATGATTTGCATGACGCGTCTTTCTAAGTGCGGATTGAATCTTCCTTATTATGCTAACAAATGCATTCCTCGCCCCTTGCTTAGAAGTCGATCTCAAGGGATCATGTGCAATAGAAGCCGCCTCATCGAGTTCTTATACCTACGAAATAACAATTGAAAGAAAATTATTAGCAAAATAATAATAATAAAAATAATAATCACAAAATAAGTGTAGATCTTGCCTATCTACTTACCAACGTTCTCTTAATTGGACTCCTCGGCATGTATGCGGAATGTGCTTTGTTCTTCTGCTATATCCATCAATGAGTAATCCCTAAACATCAATGTATGTACACATCTGTGTCTGGTGCGTCACCTCTCTTTCAACAACCTCAAAGCATAGAATCCGGACTCTGGCAAGCCATATACCTTCATCTCTACAAATATTTGGTAGTGAAGCTAAAACTTGTTCACAGGGCATCCACTTGACCTGTAAAAAATATTACATAAATTTACATATTAGTACCATATAATATATTGCTTCAATATAGTTAGATATTGTGATTTTATACCTGTTCATTCTCCATTTGATCAAGCTTGTTTCTGTAAAAAAAAATTGTGACCCTTTGGGGAGCTTTTCCAATATCTAGAGACATTCCATCTATTTGATATATAAATATTTAGCATAGATTGAAATATATATTAGAAATTACATGTAATCATACATATTAGAGATAAAATAAATATTAGAAACTCATATACTTGCATCCTAATGGAATATGACCATCAAGAAATCAGGTCTTCTTCAAATCTGGAGTTTCATAGTGCCATCACTCCTATAACCGTATTTGCATCAAATTGATGCAACTATCTAACATGCACTGAATCATTAGTTGAATCCGGAAATAGAGTGGTACCGATCATATGCATTATGTACGCCCGAGCATATATCTTGATCTTACCACCTTTCATATTAGGAGCTTGTCCCAGTAAACTTTCACACACTCATCCAATTAAAGTCATCGGTACATGTAACAACATTCACATCTACTTTGAGGCCAAATATAACTCTTACATTTTGCAGAGTAATAGTTGACTCTCCTCGTCGCATGTGGAATGTGTGTCTCGGGCCTCTATCGTTCAATCAAAGCTGTTAAGAGAGGCCAATCAAATCTTACCCATTGCAACTTTGAACATTCAAAAAAGCTCGCTTGACGATCATAATATTGAACACGTGGATCCATCAAATCCCTCAAATCCTAACTCGAATTTGCACGAGTATGATCAATTATAGTTATGCTCGGGGCCTGCATATATTTAAATATAAATATATATTAGATACAACACTCGTTCTAAGCATTCAAAATAAGATTGAAAATTTAAAATGTTTGAAAATAATAAAAATTTTACCTCCCTAGAGTCTATCTTCGCAGATCGATGTCAATCTTGGTCGTATAGGGCCCCATATGTCAATGATCCTGCATGCATGTTGTAAATGTCTGCACATATAAAGTAAAATGTGTTAGTATTATGTTATAGTATATATTGAATTAGAAATAACTTACAGAATATGAGAGTATGCATTGACTTACAAATTACATTAGAATAAAATTATAAAGTAAATAAATTTTACCCATTAATTGCTATCTATTCAGATTGGTAGGACTCTATTATGGCCCAGTCATCTACAATATCCACACCTATTTTACTTTGGAGCTCCTTTCCGTCCGTCATCCATCATACTTCTTATGCGTAGTGATCGCGAACGCCCGACTTGTCTCTTATAGTTAGGAGGTAACAAATACAGCCTGTTATAGGGTTACCAGTGCCTACTATCTACAATTGGATGGAAACACGGCTTGTATGTATCTCTATAGCCCACCACCTATAAAGACACAATCACTTCAAAGATAAATGAAAAACCTAAACTCTAATTTCAAACCTTAGAATTTCTATTTCAATTAAAGCCTACCATACACAAAGACTCATAATCACCACAAAGATATCTAATTAACATCCAATTTCAAACCCTAGGTGTTAACAAAACCCTAGATTATTTTGAAGAAGAGAAAAAAAAACTCTAGATTTATATGGTGAAGAAGAGTAAAGAAAGAGAAACAACCCTTGACTATATTTTTTAAGTGTCAGGCCCCATACTAAGTTGTCCGGGTTGCCAACCCCGATTATTTTATGACCTTAGAATAATTTTCCAAGGAGGGCGATTGGATGCAAGGCTGGTTCGAAATTTTTTGATAAAATAGTTGGGTTGGAAACCCTGATTATTTAGGAAATAAATCTAGCTCAACTCTACATAGTTGGGGTTGACAATCCCGACTAATTAGAAGGGGCTTCTACTTAGTCGGGGTCGTTAACTCCGATTATTTACGAAGACTTTTTTAAAGAAATCGATTCAATTTTTGGCTGCGTTGCTGATATAGTCAATAGTGGGTTGATTTCTATAAATAAAATAGGAATGAGTTCATTTTTGGGGATAAAAATGGGAATGGATCTATATTGAAAATGTGTCCTTTATATAAAAACGTTGATTATGTTGTGAAACTACATGTGCCCCCTTAATTCTAGGAGAGAAGACTTATGCTCAATGTGTGATGGATAATGACCATCTAAATTCCCAAATAAAAATATTTTCTCCAACGTAAATGAAATAGCCAATCTTTTCGCTCTCTGCTTGAACCGTTTCCCCTGCAAGTTGTGCATATACCAGTGAAACAAAAGTCGCCCATTGTTAGATTTCTATTTGAAATCCAACCATTGCATAATAGAGTCCCACAAAATTTGTGAACACTCACAGTCAGAGAATAAGTGTTGATATAATAATAAAATACTAAATTTCCTTAAACCGTGGTCATGTATTAAAATTAGTTGTTAATTATGTATAATATAATCAATATTCTATTTTCTTGTGTTATCTAATTTTTTCATGTTTATGGATGATTCAACATTGCGTTGTATATTCAAAGTTGCAATATCTAACTAATTCAAATTTTTTTTTGTGTTATCTAGTTTAACTATTTATATATGATTCAACATTGAACCTATTTTTATAAAACTTATCTCTTCTCAACTTCTCAAACGTGTCATTTATTAAAGGTTACATTAACTAATGCACTCTTTGGTTAACCTAGACTTAAGTTTATTTCAAAACTTAAACATAGGATTCAAAGTGTACTTGATATAATATGATCAGTGTAATCAACTGATCCAATGAGAGTTTTCTTATGGATGCGACTATATATCACCAGATAAATCTACAAATCACGTTTGCTTAATTGTTTTAGTTGATAGACCTTAGTTATATATGATGGAGGAAATGTTGTCATATGCAATGCTTCTTGAGTGTTTTGTATATTATTCTATTATAAAAGAGTTTATTTTCATTCTTGATCTTCTACATGCCATGTAACTATTCATGGTGATTTTTCTTGTTAAAATATGTTTTTTGTGGTAATACAAATTAAAAAAATTATAGTGACAATTATAAAAGGAAAAAAATTCTCGCAGCATGGCGCAATTATTACACTAGTTAAAAAAAAAGCATTCAATGTCAACAATTAGTTTATCGAAACACATCGACTATGTTGTAAAACTACATGTATTCCCCATAATTCTAAGAGAGAAGTCTTATGCTCAAAGCGATGGATAATGACCATCTAAATACCCAAGAGGACTCTCTCCATTAATCGTGTCTATTTCCCTCCATGCATCTTTCGTGTCTATTTCCCTCCATCTTTAATTGCAACAAAGGATGGCGGTGCTTTTTACCCCAAATATGAAAGCCACTTGGTCGAAGCACACTAGCAAAACTTAAAAATGCAAGTTCATATCCCATACTCTAGCAAAACTGAAAATACAATCAATCTGCTAAAGGAATCGTGAAGTTACATGTCATGTTTTTAAAGTTACATGTCATGTTTCTCGGAGAAAGTTCAAATGAATGTAAAGAATAAAAGAAAACGAGGCATATAATAATACACTTTCTTGCTTGATAAAGGAGAATGGTAGCACCTAAATTTCACTTTCATATTTCAATTCTGCATAGAAATTAAGAAGTTCTACATATTTTCATGCGTTAACAAAATTTGCTACTCTAGACTGATGGAAGAGTCGCCTAGTACTCATTCTAATGTAAACAATAACCAAATCTTCTAACTAACACCTAGATAAGAAAAAAAATCAAAACCATCAAAGGTAACAACTATTAGAAACAAAAATGAAAAAATTATCCTTAAATTATAATGTCTAGTCTTCATGAAAACTTTATCGAATAATCTTCATAGGAGCAAATTAGACCCCCGAAAGATGAATTACAGCAACGTAATTCCATGCAGCTCTAAATTTGGTCATCCATTCTGATTTATGTTCAGATTCAAATGAAAAGAAAGCAAAATCTGCTAAAGTCAAATATTGTACAAGCTCAGGATGGTAGAATTATGCAACTACAAAACTTTATTTTCTCTCATATCAAGTTAGCAAAAAGTTTGTGGTGACTTATGAAAGACGACATGCATAAAATTTAACAAATTAATTTAAAAAAGGAAAAAAAATTAAAGTTTGCAAGGAGAAAAATAAGTGAAAAAAAGAAATGGTGCTGCCATTTATGGACTGGGTTTCTCTGCAGTAACCGATATGTGCATGTAGACTTAAACATATTCACTTAAAGATCCAAAAAAAGGCAATCATAAGGTTTTTGACATGAATTGTATGCACTAAAATGCTAATGTAAACTATATCCATAGAAATAATAGTTTATAGAAACAAAATATATACAAATGAAGCTTACACCCGAATACAAATGACATCAAGTTTGATTTCCTATAATACTAAAGAATTTTTTTACTTGAATGCATATCATAATTTGAATAAGATACTCTATTTAAAACCCCACCTTTAAGATTGTATATGTAAAAGTCCAGACAATTTGATCCTACTATCTTCGTTTTTAAAGCAATTTCTAAGTATTGTAGGTGGATTTAAAGAACGTGCCCGAACTTCTCTCACATTGAAAAAACCAAATAAAATTATAATGAACATAAATCAGTCATAGTATGACATGGATGTAAACCAAATTCCATCGTTATTTGTAAGTTCAAAAGAACTCAGTTTTGTTTTTCTCAAAAAGATTATTTAGACATTCTGCATAAACCTGTCAATTGAACGAGAGAAACTCATAAAACAAAGATGCAAAAAGCAGTGAAAAATAAACATAAATGATTTCATTAATTGAGACCACCTTTGCATGCATTAAAGCTACTTGTATTATCAAATACCATTCTTTTAATAACTTCAGCACAAACACATTAAAACAATGCAAGTTCACATATTAATTCTAGTCCATTAGATAAACCAACACCATACATATTCAAAAACATTTACCACATATAGTGTCAATGGCAGCCCCGACTGGATCTTCACAAGGCATTTTGTACGGTATAAGGACATGCCTAAATCCTGCAACAACCTAAATTATAAACAGTAAACTAGAATTCCCAAAGCCCCACTAAAAAATTAGATAATCCTTGAAAACAATGCAAAGGATTCCTAGGTGTACATAATTGTTACGCATAGTAATTGATCAATTTTGCATTCGGATAAAAATAATCTCAATATAGAAAATAGAAATTCTCGTATGAATTTAATCAAAAAATCAATAGAAGCCGTTAAGATATTAATGATATTTAGAATTAGGAGATACTATGAAATATTGTAAGATGTGATAGATATAATTTTATCTCATATCTATTTTGTAATATTCTCCTAATCTCTATTTAAGAGAGGTTAGGGTTAAAAAAACAATAACTTTGACTTTTCTATTTCTCTACAGGAGCAAAAATTCAAACACCTTAATTGCAAATAAAAAAACTCAATAGAAAACAGAGTTAAAAGTATAAAATACCTAAAGTGAAAAAAAAGGAGTCACGTTTCCATCATGCCACAATTGCCGCAAGTGCCAAAGTGCTGAAACTAAATTGTTAGTGAATGAAAGTAGTCCTAAGAAATACCATTAAAAAGGTGAAGAATTAGAGACCATAAAGAGAAATATGGAAAAAGTGATTAACTATTAAAGAGATTTGATGGACACTGGGTTTGAACAGTCTTTGAACAGAAAGAGCAGAGTTGGTGGATTTATGATTGGATTGATAAACACTCTTGCCAAAAAAAATTAGAGTATGGTTGAATTGAGGTGTTGTGAAAGAATGAGAAAGAACGAAGTTTTTGGATGTGTTGCTAAAGTGGGAAGACAGAATGATAATTAGGAATACAGGGAGAGGGACGAGAGCACAGAGAGGAAGGCAAGTTCGTGAATTTGAGGGGATGTTGAAAAATATTGGTGGGTGAAATCCACCTCTTTTATTATTCATAATGAGAGATATAAATATACAAGAGGTTTACATGGAAAACTAAGTTAGGTAGCAATCCTAACGTAATTCAATCACCAAGATTCTTTCCTAACAAAACTAAGTTAGGTAACAATCTTAACGTAATCCAATCACCAAGATTCTTTCCTATTGGCATATATAATCACTCTTAAATATAATATATACATTCCATATATACTCTAATAACGTGCCATATATGCCAATACCCCCCTCAAGTTGGAACATGAGGATCGAAAATGCCCAACTTGCCATGAAGAAAATGAAATTGAGATTTCCCCAAAGCTTTGGTAAAAATATCTGCAAGCTGAACAGTAGTAGGAACATAAGACGGGGAGATGAGACCCTCCTGAATAGCGTCACGAACAAAATGACAACCCACCTCAATATGTTTAGTGCGTTCATGGACCACCGGATTTGTAGCAATATGTAAGGCAGATTGACTATCACAAAACATAGGAATAGCATGAGGGTGATGAATACCCAAACTGAGTAACAAAGCCTTCAACAACTTAAGCTCACAAGTAAGGCCTGCCATAGACCGATATTCGGCCTCGGCAGAGGAACGAGAGATCGTATGTTGTTTTTTAGTTCGCCAGGAAATTGGGGATTGTCTAAGAAACATGAGCCAGCCAGATAGAAAACGTTGAGTGAGTTGGCATGCGGCCCAATCGGAGTCACACCAACCTTTGAGAGATAAATCATTATCCGCGCGAAGAAGTATGCCCTGGCCTGGAGTACCTTTCAAATAACACACAACACGTAAGGCTGCATCCCAATGATTTTGACGCGGGGCCTGTAGAAACTGAGAGAGAACATGTACAAAATATGACAGGTCAGGTCGGGTGACAGCTAAATAAATAAGACGTCCTAGAAGACGCCGATAAGGTTCAAGGTTCTCAAGCAGCGCTCCTTTGGCACAAGCAAGCGAGTGATTCTGTTCGAGAGGAAAGGCAGTCGGTCGAGCACCAAGAAGACCAGTTTCAGAAATAATATCCAGAGTATACTTCCGCTGGCTAAGAAATAAACCAGAACGACTACGTGCCACCTCGATACCAAGAAAATATTTTAAAACACCAAGGTCCTTCATATGAAAGCAATCACCCAAATACTGTTTAAAATGTTGGATTGCCACAGAATTATTCCCGGAAATAATCAAATCATCAATGTAAACCAAAGCATTTAATTGGACATCACCCCGAGAATGAGTAAATAAAGAATAATCAGCATAGGATTGTAGAAATCCATATCCCTTTAGTACAACAACCAGTTTGGCAAACCAATAGCGAGGTGCCTGTTTTAAACCATATAAGGACTTACGAAGATGACAATACCAAAGTAGGATCCGATGTCGCGAAGCCGGGAGGAGGTTTCATATAAACTTCCTCATCAAGATCACCATGTAAAAATACATTATGGACATCCATCTAACGTAGCTCCCAATTCTTTGATGCTGCAACGGCTAAGAAAGCACGAACGGTCACCATCTTGGCAACAAGTGCGAATGTCTCGTTGTAATCGAGACCCTCAACTTGATGGTTGCCAAAACCACCAAACGAAACTTGAGACGTTCAATGTTCCCATTAGAGTGGTACTTATTTTGTACATCCAACGACAGCCCAATGCACTTTTCTCCGGGGAAGAGGTTCCATGATCTAAGTAGCATTATCCTCAAGAGCGTAGATCTCAGAGTGTATAGCATGACGCCAACCTGCGTCTTGTATAGCTTCCTTAAAAGATTTCAGCTCACAACCTGTAGTAACTGCTGCAAAAAAATCTCGGTGGCGTTGAGAAAATTTGTCACAATTAACATAGTGTGCTATAGGAAAAGGAGTACCTGAGGAAAGCTGTGGCGCGAGTGAAATGAAAGATGGGACTCTTCTTAAGAACTGTATGAGTAGCATAATCACGTAATTTAATGGAGGGAAATTTCTCACGCCTGCCTCGACCCAAGGCATGTTCACCGGCACCTGCTTGTTCGTTAGAACCTGCCTGTTCGTCGGAACCTGCCTGTTCACCGGAACTGGAGGTAGCACGAGTAGCGGTCTCCTCCTACGGCTGTGCATGCGTGCTATCGACACGAGGAATATCTGATACACGGCTGTGGTTCCATGGCTGTGCCCAAGTAATCTGAAAAATCTACACCCCCATCAAAGAAAGAAGGAAACACGACAGAGGCAGGATCATCCGAAGGAGCAATAAGATTGGCAAAAGGGAACATATTCTCATAGAATTTAACGTGTCGAGAAACAAAATATTCTTGAGTGTCAAGGTCAAACAATCGCCATCCCTTTTTGCCAAAAGGATAGCCCACAAAAATGCATTTTCTACTACGACTTGCAAATTTATCCCATTTTCCCACTGTTTATGAGCAAAGCACAAACATCCAAACACCCGCAGTTCATTATAACAAGGCATAGTTCCAAATAAAACCTCATATGGCGTATGATTTTAAAGTATACTGGAAGAAGTTCTATTGATTAGATGAGCGGCTGTTATAATACATCCCCCCTAAAAAGACACAGGTAAGTGACCTTGAAACCGTAGGGCGCGGGCCACATTCAAAATATGACGGTGTTTACGTCCAACGCGTCCATTTTGTTGAGGTGTTCCCACACACGATGTTGGAAACAAAACACCATTGGCAAGAAAATAATCTTTTAAACAATTAAATTCTATACCGTTATCACTACGCACCATTTTAATCGTTTGAGAGAATTGCCTATTAATCATGGCAACAAAAGACATAAACATCTTGAACACCTTTTTATCAACCAACAAATATACCCACACAACACGGGAAAAATCATCCACAATAGTCAAAAAAACATTTACCACCGCGGGAAGGAGTATTATAGGGCCCCCACAAATCACAATGAATCAACTCAAATATCCGAGAGGAATTATTATTACTTAAAGGAAAAGGATCTCTAGAATGTTTAGCACGATGACAAGTTTCACATGGTTTAGACAAATGTTCCGTAGCATTACTCACAGAAGGAATCAACTTAACTACATTCTCGGAAGGATGTCCCAAACGTTTATGCCAGAGGTCCACATAAGAGGTCACATTGTTCATCATAACTGTTTGCACCGTTGACATCAGCTTCCACGAGTGAAGGTCCTGAATAGCACACATGTTAGAAGCAAATTGGACAAAGCATTTCATATCATCATTAAGTTGCGAGACTGAAATCAAATTGCAATTTAATTTGGGAACATAAAGAACACGTCTGAGACAAATCTGATCAGACAGCTATACATTCCCCTCCTTAGTGGCAACCACTTTGTGACTGTTGGGTAGACCAACGGGGCATGCGGTTATGGCTTGAACAATAGTGAGAGAAGCAAGATTACCAGTTATATGATTTGATGCGCCGATATCGATAATCCAAGAAGTAATATCAAACTCACCAGTCATGCGTTCAGTAGAGGATTGTGGATTACCAAAAGCCGCTACAAGAGCACGCCATTGTTCAGCAGAAAAACCGGGCAGAGGTACCGAAGCCGACACCTTCCCGCCAGTCGTTCCAAGTTGGGCTGTCCAACGGTCGTACCAGGATCGTTTTCCGTCACAGCTGCATTTGCCCGAACAATCTCCTTACCACGACCATCACCCGGGGATGCCAACTTTCCATGACCAGCCCCTTTTCTTTCGGTATGTGGTCTGTGCCCCCCCCACTCAGGATAACCAAGCAACTGGAAACAATTCATAACATCGTGACCTGGGTGCTTACAATGAGAGCACATCAAACCGGACTTATCAACCTTGGTCGTGCGACCCTGGCCTCGACCTTCCGTACGAACAACAAATCCCATCACGTCCTGCCGCTCATCTTTGGATTGAGTAATACCACAAACGCGCTCCTCCTAAGAAATCTGGTGAAAAGCACGGTTGAGTGTAGGAAGCGGGACTTGAGAAAGTAAGTTGGAACGAAGATTCCCATAGTAATCGGAACACAACCCCATTAAGAACTGGTGAAATCGTTCTGCTTCCCGACATTGTTCATGCAAAGCACCCAAGTTGCAAGTACACTTACCGCACTTACAATCAATAATTGGTTCATAATTATTGAGTTCATCCCATAAAACCTTAAGCCGCCCTACCAAAAATCGTTCCTTCAAATCTTCCCAAAGTAGTTTCACATCATCATATTTGGAGAGGGTAAGTTTTACCTCAGGAGCAATAGTATTCATGATCCATGACACAAGCATGGAATGGATAGTTAGCCAATCCTCCTCCGTACAAGGTGGTTCAGGAGCTTTGATAGTACCATTCACGAATCCAAATTTGCGCTGTGCCCGGAGAGTAAGACGAATAGAGCTAGACCAATCATCATAATTGTCACCGTTGAGACAAACCGGAGTAATAAAATCATCGGGACGATCCTGAGGTCCCAAGAAATATGGTGAAGTATGATCAATTTTTGCCATTGGTGTCACCGACAAAGCCGTATCATCGTTGTCCACCATAGTAGTACCGTCCGTGAGCCCTAGCCGATTGGCTCTAATACCATGAAAAATATTGGTGGGTGAAATCCACCTCTTTTATTATTCATCATGAGAGATATAAATATATAAGAGGGTTACATGAAAAACTAAGTTAGGTAACAATCCTAACGTAATTCAATCACCAAGATTCTTTCCTATCAAAACTAAGTTAGGTAACAATCCTAACGTAATCCAATCACAAAGATTCTTTCCTATTGGCATATATAATTGTTAGGTCTCATGTTATGAGCCTACATCTTCTAATCTTGTTTTGATGATTACAAACAATTCCTAATATTGTTTGTCTAGTGTTTATGTTTCCTATTAGGTATTCTAGACAAACAATGAATTGGAGGATGGATGGAATTGCGCATTCACGATCATATCCAATGGAGGTTGGCGGAGTAGTGGTTGAAGCATTGCATTCAAGTTAAAGATCCAAGATCCCGCTTCATCCGCATGTATACCAAGTTGAGCTACAATGAAGATCAAGATTGCTTGGGTAATTTAGTTTAGGTTTTATATTATGTGTGTTAAATATTTTAAGCTCAATTATATACACACATACACGCTTTGATTTTTGTTTTGTATGTATAGTTCTATATATACATATATGTTTTTGGTTTAATAGTTTTCGAGTTTATATATGAAACAAATGAATAGAATTGGAAAATACTATTTTCATCCTTAACAAACTTATATTTAATGAAATCATATTTTGTGTTTTGAATATATTGCATAGAATATGCAATTTTATGAAAATATTGTATTTCTAGGTTATAGACTTCATAACAACATTTTATATCTTTTATCAAGTCTATACAATCATTTCATAAGGTTTCAAAAATGTTGTTTAAGTCAAAATATCAAAATATCAATTTTCAGGCTTTCATGTTTTTGAACATATTTGTAAAATGATGATATTTTTCATTTGGGAAGTCTTTTTTGCAAACCAGACGTTGTAGCATGTTTATTATCATGTCTACAATCATTCCCCAAAGTTTTATATTTTTCTGAATTTATTTGATATTTTTATATCCTGTTTTAAGTTGACATGTACTGTTTAAAACAGGCTGTGTGCATGTCATGAGTCGACTCATGAACAGTGACGAATCGACTCATAAACTATTGTGTAGTTTTCATTTTGCTTCTGATGAGTTGACTCACAAACATCATGAGTCGACCCATCAGGTTGAGTCGACTCATGCCTGTCATAAGTCGACTCATAATCTATGCTGGGATGTGTGTTTTGTTTCTGCTGAGTCGACCCATGACTTCATGAGTCGACCCATGCATGATGAGTCGACTCATGAATTTTATAAGTCGACCCATAAGTTGGTTTTTAGCCTGTAACGGCTACTTATGAGTCGACTCATAAAAAGTACGAGTCGACTCATAACACTGTAACGGCTATATTTCCAGACTGTATTGTTTTTGGGTTTTTTGGTCTTTTTGCCTTGTTTTCTCTTGGCTTTGGGGTTCCTATAAATACCCTCACATATCCTCAGTTCAAATTAACTAAGAGAATTGTTTTAACAAGTTTAAGGGTGTTTTAAGTTTGTTTAAAGGTGTTTAAAGCCTTGTTTCAAAGTTTCGGTTTGTGTTTACAAAGGAGGAAGATCACGTTGTCAATTGAAGGATTCATCCTCAATCTTCTTCATCCTCTCTTTGTGTTTATAGAGAAGTTTTCCTAACTCTATTCTCTAGCAATTCGTTTTGATTTTCATATTACCATTTATTGCTAGTTTGTTAATTGAGTTAGATTTTATTTATCTCTTTGTACACACACAACCATTGAGCTTATAGTATTTACATTCATAGTATAATTTGGGTTGTGGGTTTGTGACATTGAGAGTGAGCCTACATTGTGTTCTCATCCATTGTAGAGAATTTATTTGTTGTGAGTTTTCATTGTGAGATCACTTGTATTACACTAGTACACCAATAGGAGTGTGTGGTGTGAGACGTGGTTGTCCCAAGAGTAGTGGCGTCGGTAGCCTAGAGAGGTGATAATTCCGAGCACTTGAGGGAGACACGGGCTAGAGACCAACACTTGAGGTTGTAGTTAGTGTAGTTACATTGTGAGCTATTGTAAAGTTTTCGGTTAGCTAGAAAACCGTATTGTGAGGTGTAAACGTGTTTCGGGTAAGCGTAGAAAATCCGGTGTGATAGTGGAGATCTCCTCGAGGTGAGGAGCGGGGACGTAGGTCAGGCGGACCGAACCTCGTGAACATATCGTTTTGTTTGTGTTTGTATTGGCGCACTTATCTTCATATTTATATTGCCTTTGTCAATTGCACTTTGTTTATATTCCCACTATCTTATTTTGTTTGTTTCACCCTTGTATTAGTTGTATATCCTTACATATATATCTTGTCATATATCATACTTGCTAGGATATTTATTAATAAGTTTTAAATTGGCATAAATCGGATTAGATTAGCATAAACCCTATTCACCCTCCTCTAGGGTTCCTTCCTAGTGGCATTAGGGTACTTTCAATAATCACTCATAAATATAATATATACATTCCATATATACTCTAATAACATGCCATATATGCCAATAGGTGTTTGTTTCACCAAAATTTTTGGCATTTGGTATGAATTATAAGTTTTGGGATCAAAAAGTGAGTTCTTTTGTATTTTGGGATTTTATATATGGTGTTTGTTTTAAGAAATTTTTTAGAATATTAAATCCCAAAAGTGCAAAAGTGCCTAATTTTTAGAATTTGCCAAATCCTCGCTAATACTAATCCCATAAATGTGTGTGCTTACCTCTTAATTGAAGAGGATTTGACAAATTCTAATTTTATCTTTTTGTGGGAGGTAACCTCACCAAGATAGCATATTCATCATATTACAAAATTTTGGCATTTGATAATGCTACAATTTGAGCTTGAAACAAACAAAATATTTCAAATTGTAGTATTTCAAATCTCAAAATATTAATGAAACAAACAACATTTTAGAAATCCCAACCCATAACAAAACACCTATGGATTTCAAATCCCATGGTGAAATCCATATCCTAAAATTATAGGATTTGAAACAAACATCCCCTGAAAGGATTAGTGAGAAATAATCAACCTTTTCTAATTCCAAAATAGAATAGAATGACACTTCAGTTCCCAAAAGAAAGAGAATGGAAGTCCTCACTAAAACGATCTAATACAGAAGTTTTCTAAGTTCAAAGGTTTAAATTTTGTTTCTTAGGATGAAAAAGGTTTAAGTTAAAATAGCAAATAGATGGAAGTTAAAAAGTTAATAGTATTAAGATATTAATGAGTTAAAAGTTAGTTTTGGGAAACATAAGATTGATTCTTAAAGAGACAGTTATCATTTCGCGTGCTTTCTAAAACCGAAAGAGAGAGCAATTAAGTGTCGGAAAGATAAAATATTTAAGGTAAATTAAATTTAGAAAATGCAACAAATTAAAGAAAATTATATAAGAGGGGGGGGGGGGGGGGATTTAAGGTGATGATACCACATGTCAGGCTGTCAGCTTTACACAAAGCACTAGAACCGCACGGCAAAGCTCTAGAACCGTGCTAAGCGTACAACTAGGCAGGTTCAGGTATCTACTGTAGTATATAATAATAGATGTACAATACACCTGAACAAAAGCATATCCTCAACAATATAGAGGCTAACCAAATGAGAAAACAAATTCTTATATAATAAAGCAAGAAAACGTATTTTCATACAAAATAAGAGCTAAATATTTAACATTAACATTATTATACTTTCATACAAAATTTATACCAATACCACAATATCGCTAGCATAGAAAAAGAAAAAAACTGTCTGACTGTCAAGTTTGGGAATTTGGGAATGTGATAGAAATAGAGAGGGGGGTCGATTGGGAATTAAGAGGCAGAGTTGGAAATGAGGGGGGAAATACCTTATCTCTATTCAATTATGTATTTATACGTAGTAAAATTTTGAATGACTAATATTTGTAGCGAGGTAAATTAATATGACTAAAATGTAATTTATAATCGATTAACTAATAATAATCAATTGAATTGAGTATACGTTTGGTTAATTTCTATTTGTTCATGAACCGAATACTAAATATATATATATTTATTGTTAAACGAACTTTTGAATTGGAGATAACTTGGACGAATAAATAACTGGACAGTCTGGACTGTTAGTCAAGACTGTTAGTTAATGAAGAAAAAAACGGTTCTAAATTTTTAGTAATTCAGTATATGTTATTTACAATTGATTCTAGTCTATATATACAATTTCTGTTACACTAAACAAGAAAAGTTTATAGCTAATTCCCTTAACCTTAGGAACATATTATTGACCATGATTTCCTCCACTAACTTTCCTAAAATATTCCCTAAGATTACTCATCCGAGATTTCCTACACTCCCCTCAAGCTGGTGAATATAGATCATTCATTCCCAGCTTGCTAACATTCTCATGAAACATGTTACACAGTCCCTTTTATCATCACATCTGCAAGTTGGAAGTCATGTCGGGACATATGGAGTACAAAACAGTCCACTATCTAGCTTCTCTTTATAAAGTGTCTATCTATCTCTATGTGTTTCGTCTGGTCCTGTTGCACTGGGTTGTGGGCTATACTTATAGCTGATTTGTTATCACAATATAACTTCATTAGTTTGCTCCATTAAATCTTCAGGTCCTCTAGGATAATTTTGACCCACAATAATTCACATACTCTCGCTGCAATAGCTCTGAACTTTGCTTCAGCGCTTGGCCTTGCCACCACACTCTGTTTCTTGCTTCTCCAGGATATCAAGTTTCCTTCAAGAAAGGTACAATAGTCCGAAGTTGATCACCTATCCACTGGTGACCCTGCAAAGTCTGCATCTATGTAAACTGCCAGATCAATTACAGATCTCTTTGTGAATAAAATTCCCTTCCCTCTATGTGCCTTTAAGTAATGAAGTACTCGATAAACTGTTTGTAGGTGAACTTCTTCAGGATCATGCATAAACTGACTGATAACACTGGCTGAGTACGCTATATCTGGCCTAGTAAGTGCGAGATAGATAAGTTTCCCAACAAGTCTTTGGTACATCTCTCTATCCGCTGCCTTATCTCCAAGAGCCTCACTTAATCTGTAATTTTGTTCAATGGGAGTTCCAACCGGTTTGCTCGCCGCCATGCCTGTTTCCTTGAGCAGGTCTATAACATACTTTCGTTGAGAAATAAAAATTCCCCGCCTTGATCAAGCCACCTCAATTCCAAGGAAATACTTCAATCTTCCTAAATCTTTTATTTCAAATTCCTTGGTTGGACATCGCTTCAAGGCCTCCTTCTCTGCTTCATCGTTTCCTGTCACTATAATATCATCCACGTACACAACTAAAACAGTGACTCCCCCTGAGGCCGAATGCTTGATGAAAAACATGTGATCTCCTTGACTTTGCTTGTATCCACTAGTTCTCATCACCTTAGCAAATCGTCCAAACCAAGCACGTGGGGATTGTTTCAGCCCATATAATGCCTTTCCTAATCGACAAACATTGTTTTTGTCAACCCCACTAAATCCCGATGGAATGCTCATATAAATCTCCTCTTCTAATTTTCCATGAAGGAATACATTCTTCACATCATACTGCTACAATTCCTAATCAAAAATAACAGCCAAGGACAGCAAAATCCTCACTGTATTCATCTTTGCTACTGGAGCAAACGTTTCTTGATAATCTACTCTATATGTCTGTGTATATCCTTTCGCGACTAATCTCACCTTGTAGCGTTCTAGGGATCAATCTGCCTTAAATTTTACTGCATATACCCACTTATAGCCCCACTGCTTTCTTACCCTTCTGTAAATTAACCAATTCCCAAGTATCATTCTTCTCTAATGCATCCATTTCTGCTTCCATAGAAAGTCTCCATTCTTTCTTGATAATGCTTCAGACAATGAGCTGGGATTAGAAGCTGTATTTAAGGTGGAAAGGAAACTTTGATGGCTTGGGGAAAACTTCTCATAAGACACAAAGTGAGACAATGGGTATAGAGGTCTTTTTGTGTATTCTCGGGTCTTTTTTCTTACAGCAATAGGCAGGTGTAGGTCCTGGTCAAGGCTAAGAGGCTCGGGACAAGGTGACTCAGGGTTGGTAGAAGGATAATCTATTGGTGGTGTAGAACTCAGATTTGATTCACTCGTTGTTATCTCATTTCTGGAGTTTACCTCATTTCTGGAGCTTGGTTCAGATGATTGTTCTTGCCTTGTAGTCACGATGGGATCTCCTTTCCTTGCATACACTTGGTCAAACCGGAACCTCTCGAAGATTTTACCATCTTCTTCCCTTTTTTCTTCCAACCCCTCAGATTGTGGAATTGACATTTGGGATGTTTGAGATTCAGATTTGGACGACTCAGATTTGGATGACTCTAGGGGTGGAAAGTTCGACTCCTTATCTTCAAGTGTATGTAACTCCTCCTGAAGATAAGGAGTGGTGAAATGGGGCTTTTTTAACAAATGTAACATCGGCTGAGACAGAGTTTTCTAATAGGTGGATAGTAACATTTGTAACTCTTTTGAGTAGATGAGTACCCCACGAAGACACACTTAAGAGCACGAGGGTCTAACTTCCCACGGTTATGACTATGAACATGGACAAAGGAAGTACACCCAAAAACCCGAGTAGTGAGATTGAAGGAAGATCGAATATAGGGTTAGAATTTGGATAGGTTTTCTAGTGAACTTAGAAACCCCAAGACCCTGGAAGGAATTCTGTTTATGACATAAGCGGATGTGAGTACAGGTTCGCCCCAATATGTTTTTGGCATATTTTGTTGAAACAATAAGGCTCCAGTGCACTCAAGAAGATGTCGGTTTTTTCTTTCTGCCACAACATTTTGTTGTGGAGTGGTGATACAGGATGATTCGTGTATGATTCATTCTTTTTGGAAATACGGACTCAAGATTTGATTGAAATAATCACGAACATTATCCAAACGAAAGTGCTTTATCTTGGTGCCAAATTGATTTTGAATCATTGCGTGAAAGATAGGAAAAATATGACTCACATCAGACTTATTTTTGAGTAAATAGATCCAAGAGACTCTTGTGCAATCATCAATAAATGTGACAACCCACTTAGACCCTGAGATGTTTGGAACAGTTGATGGACCCCAAATATCATTATGGATTAAAAAGAAAGGGAAAGAAGATCCTTTATTACTGATGGGAAATGGTACACGAGTGTGTTTCACATACTCACAAACATCACAATGAAAAGACTGAACATCAAATCCCTTGAACAAAGAGGGAAACATTAATTTCAATGTAGAAAAAGACATATGACCTAGGTGCCTATGATGTAATCAGATGACATCCTTATTGGAAGAAGAAAACAACGTGGGCACGACAGATTTACTGAATTCCGGTTGACTTGATGTATCCAAGTAATAAAGTCCATTATGCTCCTTAGCAAGTCCAATCCTCTTCCCCGAACCCTGGTCCTGAAATTCACAATAGGAATCATGGAATATAACACAGCCAGTTAGATCTTTGGTAAGCTTTTGTATGGAAACCAGATTTGTAGGTAAGTGGGGAACATGAAGAACATTTTTAAGCACCAGTTTGGGGTAACCTGAACATCTCCTATTCATGCTGCTGTGGTTGTAGAATCATCAGCAACAATAATCTTTCTATTGCTAGGACAGGGGGTATAGGTTTTGAATTTCTTTGAAGTATGTGTCATATGATCCGTAGCACCAGAATCAAGGATCCAGGCATTCCTAAGCTCATTATCTAAAGCATTTAACCCAAGAGAGATTAGAGTCTCACCTGAAACTGTCAATGAACACATACCCTGATTTGTTGGTTGAGAATTGTTAGTTGCTGGTTTTTCAACAGTCCCCAACATACTTCTAATCTTCTCGATTTCCTCCATACTAAATCCTCCAAACACCTGAGTTGAGTCTTGAACTGACACATGAGCCTGCCTTTGCTGGCCACCTTTTTTTCTCAATTCACGACTGTTTGTGGATGGTTTCTCATGTAGTTTCCAGCATCGTTTGGTTTCTTGCAGTACGTGCACCACAACTCTTCGCGATCCTTTTGCACACTTAACCAACTGGTCTTGTCCACAGCAGCTTTGTCAGCACCAACCCCTGAAGTTTAGAGCTTAGACGAGCAGAATTTTCGGTTGAAGGCGACTCTAACATAATGCTCCTGCGGCTCTCTTCTGCACGTACCAGGGATATTGCTTCAGTTTGAGAGGGAAACTCAGGTCTGCCTAGAATTTGAATCTGTACAAGATCAAATTCAGAATTTAGGCCAGTCAAAAAATCATAAACTCGGTCCCTTTCTACAAACTTTTTGATGACCACTGCACATTTGCTACGGTTCACATCAAGTGTCCTATAATAATCCAGTTCCTGCCACTGGTTTTGCAGAAAATTGGCATACTCCGTCACCGTTTTCGTCCCCTGCTTTGCCCCAGTTGTCTTCGTCTTGATATCATATATATGAGCTGCATCATTGACCTTGGAATATGTATGATGAAGGGCATCCCAAATCGTCTTTGCTGTAGGAAGAAATATACACATGTCACTGATTTCAGGGGTCATGGAATTCCATAACCTCGACATAATCATTGAATCCGCTTCTTCCCACGCTTCAAATCCTATCGTTCAGCTCTTAGGTGCTATCTCCAGTAGATGACCCAACTTTCCTTTTCCTTTCAAGAATGTTCGAACCAATTGAGACCATTTCAGATAATTTTTTCTATTTAGTCTATATGTTGCCTGGATGTTCTGAAACTCTGTTGTGCTTCGTGTAATCTGTTCTTCCTCCACAGTTGAAGACAATCGCGGCGATGGCGTTGAAGATGTAACGTCCGTCATGATTGAATAGGATCAAATAATAGGTGGGAATAATAAAAGGAATGAATAGGAAAAGAAAAACAGCGATCAAGGCTGGAGAAAATAAGAAACGAACCAGAAATTAAGGCTGGGATTAACAAGAAGCAAATGTGGTGTTTTTCCCAGAAACCCTAGATGTGCTCTGATACCATGAAGAAAAAAAATGGTTCTAATTTTTTATTAATTCAGTATATGTTACTTACAATTCATTCTAGTCTATATATACAATTTCTGTTACACGGAAAGTCTACAGCTAATTCCCTTAACCTTAGGAACAGATTATTGACCCTGATTTCTCCACTGACTTTTCTGAAATATACCCTAAGATTACTCATCCATGATTTCCTACAGTTAATTATTTGGTGCACTTCCATTCTTAGCTATAGACAGAAGCCAAGAAATGAGAATGTTCTGTGGAACCTAGGCAGAGGAGAGGACCTCTATGCTGATCCTATAAGGTCAATTGGGACCTGGTTGGTCGTGAAACATATCTTATGTGTGGTCCATGCTTGAAGCCTTCAACTAGGTAGTGATCCTGCAAATTTTTCTAGATGGAGAAAGGGTCTAAGAAAATGAGAATTCTGCACTGTGGGGATATACTAAATTCTGAGGCAATGATATAGCCGAAACCAGAACAGAACGTACGACTGCCATCTACCAGTTTTTGCTCTTCCTTTCCCCCCCTTTTTTGGTCTTGCTTGTGGATATTCATGTCCATCTTGAAGTGCAAAAGAGGTGATACTACATTCTAAACTTGCTGAAAAGCAAAGATGTTTATGTGCATTTTACTGGAAATCATTTTACTGAGAAAAATAAAACCAATCTGAGTTCTTCCATAAACATTTTACTGAAAAATCATTTTACTGAGAAAAATAAAACCAATCTGAGTTCTTCCTTGTTTTTCTCAATAGATTTGGCAAACCCTGTTAATATTGCTGCCATCAAGGCTGCAGTAGAAGGCTTTTAATAAATTAACTGCTACCCACTTGGAGTTTGCAAAGGACAGGATAATCATGGGTGCAGAGCGAAAGACTATGTTCATATTCGAAGATTCGAAGAACGTATTATCCTTTCTCCCTCCTTTGTATACACTCGATGCTAAAGATATACATGACTTATCTGCTTCAAGCTAGCTGTTTCTTTCCACGTTCACAGTTGTGTAATCCTTAATTTTATGTTTTTAATACTTTTTTGTTCGTTTTAGCTCCCAGCTTACCATGAAAGTGGACATGCCGTTGTTGCTTTAAATACCGATGGCGTGCTACCTATTCATAAAGCAACAATAATGCCCCGAGGATCTGCGTTAGGGATGGTTACGCAGCTTCCTTCTGATGATGAAACATCAGTGAGCAAGAAGCAATTATTAGCAAGGCTTGATGTCTGTATGGGAGGAAGAGTTGCTGAGGAAACTTATATTTGGTGAAGACTCTATTACAACAGGTGCAAGCAACGATCTCCACACAGCCACAGAGCTTGCCCAGTACATGGTATATTATTCATGTATATAAATTTGGTGCAATTTCATCTGTGTTTCTATCCTCCATCGAATATTCTGCTTATTCTGCTTCAGGTGTCAACTTGTGGAATGAGCGATACGATTGGTCCTGTGTATGTCAAAGAGCGGCCAGGATCAGAGATGCAATCACGAATCAATGCTGAAGTATGTTGTGTTTCTCATTCCTCTTCACACATTAGTCCGAATTGCTCTAATGGCAGCTATTACCAGTGCAGGTGGTGAAACTCCTAAGAGAAGCTTATGAAGGAGTCAGAAAATTACTGAAAATGGTTCTTTTTCCCCTTCTCTGAGCTATTTCATTTTTCTTTCATCAACGAATCTCCCAGTAGGACGTCTTTATTGATGAACTTGCGTTTCTTTACACCAATGAGTTACATATCATACATTTGCATCATATGCAATTTTATATTGTTAATTTGCCAGACAAGAGATGTAGCCACTTTAGCAGCCATGATGATACAGAAGATCAAGCATTGGACGAGACAAGAAGAAAAGCACCCGTGTCGAATCGGATATCAGATTAGGAAAAAGTTCCTTTTTGATTATTTCCTTTTAGATTAGGAAAGAGTTCTTTTTGGTTATTTCCTTTTAGATTAGGAAAAAGTTCCTTTTTGGTTATTTCTTTTTAGATTCAGACTTTCTTTTTTATTAGAGTTAGGATAGGTTTAGTTGGCTATAAATAATAGTTCCTTTTGTAAATCAAGTAATTAACTTTTAATTATTCAATCAAGAGAATTATTCTCCATTATTTTTTTTTCAAGTTTGAGAAACCTAAGGCTTGTGAATTCAAGCTTGTTTTCTACCTGCTATTGTCAGGGTTTGTCGGCATCGGAACGATATCCGATCGGCCTACCCGTTTCTACGTCTACGTCAAGTGGTATCAGAGCTTCGGCTTCAACATCCTCGACAATGGTATGTGACGACGAGAAGAAACTTTCTCTACAGGATCTTTCTACGAGGATGGATTCTATGGATGGAAGATTTGCACGTTGGAGGCGTCTCTTCAGAACCTTTAACAAGCCATAGAAGGACTTACCCTTCACCTCGACAATGAGAATAATTTCACCGACGGTCTTCACCTAAGCGAACCCAGAGTTAGGCTACCCCGACATCCACCTCCGTACAATCCCCAACCCCCTCCATATTAGCCCCCTCCACATCAGCCTCCTCCATATCAAATACTTCTGTATCAACCTCCTTCATATCAACCCCCTCCACATCATAGACGACATCCTAACTAACCCCCTCTACATGATGAATCCAGTGACGAAAGAGCAGACTATGGTGCCCAATTTGAGGGACCATGGTATGAAAACGTCTCGAGCAAAGGAGGGCAACCTTATGGCAGAGGTCGAGGCAGAGTCTTCAACCCTCGTCGTAACTATCATCGACAGGGCGAACATCACCACGACCAAGAGTACCAGATGAAGGTGGAACTCCCCTCCTTTGGAGGAAATCTGGATATAGAGGCTTTCTTGGATTGGCTATATGAAGCGGAGAAGTTCTTTGAGATGACTAATATACCCGAAGCAAATCAAATGAAGTTTGTGGCATATCGTCTCAAAGGAGGAGCCGCGACATGATGGGATCAGACTCAAAACACTAGGCAACGACAATGTAAGCAACCAATTTAGGTTTGACGACGTATGAAACAATTACTCCAGGTTAGGTTCTTATCACCCGACTACCAACAGATCCTTCACAACCAGTTCGAGCAATGCCGTCAAGGCATCTGATCAATAAGCGCTTATACCGAAGAGTTCTTTCGTCTTCTCGTTGCGATTTGTCGATGAGCGAGGAGAAACTCGCGGCCAAATATATTGGAGGTTTGAAGTATTCAATTCAAGAAAAGGTGGCCATCCACAACGTGTACTCTGTGGACGAAGCCCATAACATGGCTCTTAAGACGGAAAGATTGGCCTCCAAGACGTTACCTTTCAGACAAGCCGAACAGGGAGGTTCGGTCAAGAAGACGAGAGGTGAGTCGATCGGGCAAAGGACGACTGATCGGCCTGTTCCTCCACGATCGGCCGAGCAGTCGACAACTCAACCACAGCCATCGACGACTCAAGCAAATATGTATGTCAAGCCGACTGTAGAGAAGTGTTTCCGATGTCTCCAACCAGGGCATAAGTCCAACGAGTGCCCGCAACGGTGAAAGATCAATCTAGCGGATTATGAAGAAGCCGAGGATAGACACACGACATTCGAAGAAGAGTATGTGGAAGAGGTTGCAGAGATTGAAGGCGACAATGTGTCATGTGTTGTTCAACAACTCCTGTGCGCTCAGAAGACACCAGATTCATCATAACGACACCAAATTTTTTTTCTAGATGTTCAGTCAATAATAAGGTGTGCACCCTCATCATTGACAATGAAAGCTGTGAGAATATTATGTTAAAGGCTTTGTTGGATCACTTAAAACTGCTGACTGAAACAAAGTCTGTGCCTTATACCATAGGATTGATCAAGAAGGGTCCCTCCGTGAAGGGGACCGAAGTATATCGCGTACCACTATCACTAGGCAAGACTTATAGTGATTCTGTTACATGTGATGTTATGGATATGGACACGTAGCATGTATTGTTGGGACGATCGTGACAGTATGATGTTGACGCTAAGCATGGCGGCAAGAAGAACGAGTAATCTTTTGTGTGGATGAATAAAAAGATCATCCTACCACCTATTCCACCCTCTCCAAAGAGCCCCAAAGATCAAAAGTCCAAACGTATATCTCTTTGTAACAAGAAAGAGTTTCTGACCGAGTCAAAGGAGTTAAAGCAGAGGTTTGCCTTAGTTGTGAAAGAAGAAGTGAAGACACTTATTGAGGTCCCAGGGAAGATGAAGTCACTGCTTAAGGAGTTGGAAGTGTTGATTCCTGAAGAGCTGCCAGAGGGTCTACCTCCCATGAGGGATATTCAGCACCACATTGATATTATCTCGGATTCAGTACTTCCTAATCTCCCAAATTATCGCATGAACCCGCAGGAAAAGATGGTTTTACAGGACGTCATTGAGGACCTTATTAAGAAAGGCCACACCCGAGAGAGCATGAATCCATCCGTAGTTTCAGCACTGTTGACACTAAAGAAGGATGACAGTTGGCGGATGTGTGTGGATAGTAGGACCATTAACAAGATTACAATTCGCTACAGGTTCCCAATCCCCCGACTAGATGACATGTTAGATCAGTTAGGAGACGCGAGCGTCTTTTCGAAAGTCAACTTGAGGAGGTGGATATCATCAGATCCGAATCCAACCCGGCGACGAGTGGAAGACTGCATTCAAGAGTAGTGAGGGCCTTTACGAATGTCAAGATGAGTAGGAACATATGTTGTATCTCCGAGAGGTCTTCCAAGTGCTAAAGGAGAATGAGCTTTATATCAATCTTAAGAAGTGTGTATTCTTAATGACTCAACTTGTGTTCTTAGGATTCGTGATAAGCTCGCAGGGGATCCAAGTCGACGAGAACAAAGTTAAGGCAATCAAGGATTGGCTGACTCCAACAAGTGTTAAAGAAGTAAGAAGCTTTCATAGGCTAGCATCTTTTTATCGGCGTTTCATTCGCAAATTCAGTTCTATAGTTGCTTCGATGAAGAATTGCTTGAACAAGAAGAGGCGATTCAAGGTGTTCAATGAAGGAGACATGATGATGGTTTACTTGCGGAAAGAACGGATGTCGGCTGGAACATACAGCAAGCTTAAGCCGAAAAAATATGGACCGTTCAAGATTCTCAAGAAGATCAATGATAATGCATATGTAGTAGATCTTCCAGAAGGAATGGTTATGTCGGCGACATTTAACGTGATAAATATTTCTGATTATCATCCTTCAATCAAGTTATATTCGAGTGATGCGAACTTAGAGACGAGTTCTTCTGAAGGAGGGACTGATATAGGAGATCAAGCATTGGACGAGACAAGAAGAAAAACACCCGTGTCGACTCGGACATCAGAGTAGGAAAGAGTTCCTTTTTGGTTATTTTCTTTTAGATTAGAAAAAAGTTCGTTTTGGTTATTTCCTTTTAGATTAGGAAGGAGTTCCTTTTTGGTTATTTCCTTTTAGATTCAGACTTTTTTTATTAGAGTTAGGATATGTTTAGTTGACTATAAATAATAGTTCTTTTTGTAAATCAAGTAATTAACTTTCAATTATTCAATTAAGAGAATTGTTCTCCATTGTTTTTCTTCTCAAGTTTGAGAAACCTAGGGCTTGTAGATTCAAGCTTGTTTTTTACCTGCTATTGTCAGGGCTCGTCGGCATCGAAACGATATCTGATTGGCCTCTCCGTTTCTACGTCTGCATCACATGATGTAAATATAAGATAGGGAGGTTTTAAGAACACTGACAGGTGGAGATATAGTCAACACAAATATAGTTGTTCTGGACCTATAGTTTCTGTCTAACTAATTTCAGCTAATATTCTAAGAATTTGAGCAAAGCTTTTAAGGCATGTAACTGGCGATTAGAACATTACTTCTTTCCTCATATCGAGAGTTAAAGGTTGCAGCAATGACCCAGCGCGGAAGTGATAACTTCAGAATCCACTAAGGGTGTTCTGAATCTACAAAGAGCGATCTTCCAATCCACGACAAACTTCGAATCCACGAAGAAAATATTGAAAGAGTAATTTTATTGATGAAAAAATATTATCCTTTGGGGTTACATGACTCTTCTTAAATAGAAAAACAAATACAACTCTTAGTTAGACTAGAATTACAAAAAAATAGAAAGTATTAAATTCTATCCTAAAAAAACTCGCTATAATGGAGGAAATAAATCATGAATCAAAATTGAATTTGTTTCCTAATCTAATTGGACTCTAATATTGAATTTATTTCCTAATCTAAATAGACTTCAATTTTATTACTAAAAATAAACTAAAAACTGGTTATTTTCGGATTTCAGCCAAAACTGGATATTACTGATGAGATTTTAAAATTTTGACAATTTGATTGGCTCTGTCTCGTCGAGATAGGCGATTTACATATATAATATATTAATATGTCAGAATTCGTCTTCTAAGTTGAAAGATATGATCTTTTTTTGCAGAGGTCAACTTCTGTGGGTAGCTCCAATATCAAATTGCCATGGCCTACCTAAAAGCATATGACAAATATCCATCTCGACCACATCACACAACACATCATCAACATAGCTGCGACCAATAGAAAAAGGTACCTGACACATCTCATCGTTCTGCACATCGTTGCCCTTGCGAATTCAATCGATCATGTGGAGAGGTGGGTGTTTCTCTGTCTTTAAACCTAACTTATTCACCATACGTCGAGACACAAAATTCTTTCTACTGTGACTGTCAATAATAACATCACAAGCCTTTTGCTTCACAGTGCATCTCGTGCGGAAGATATTATGCTCTGGAGGTGGTTCTTTTTTCTTTATTGCTTCTTTAGTGCTCTTCCCAACTCCAAGGTCTTGCTTAGGGTCATTGTCGCTGTTGAATTCATCATGTGGAGTCGCTGGAGTCGGATCACGTCGTTGGCGACCATCAACGTGATTTTGAACTTCCGCCGTGTTCAGACGCTCAACTGCCGCTGTAAGTCGCTCAATGACAGTCTTCATCTGATTAACATCGGTCTTTAGCACGTCGAACTCAGTTCGAGAAATATGGACTTCATCACCTACCATCGGATCGGAGGAATAAGGCTCTGATACCAATTGACGCAGCGCGGAAGTCATAACCTCGGAATCCACCAAGGGTGTTCTCTGAATCCACAAAGAACGATCTCCGAATCCACGAAGAACTTCGAATCCACGTAGAAAATATTGAAAGGATAATTTTATTGATGAAAAGATATTATCCTTTGGGGTTATATGATTTTTCTTAAATAGAAAAACAAATAAGACTCCTAAGAAGACTAGAATTATAAAGAAATAGAAAATATTAAATTCTATCCTAAAAAGACTCCCTATAATAGAGGAAACAAATCATGAATCAAAATTGAATTTGTTTCTTAATCTAATTAGACTCTAATATTGAATTTATTTCCTAATCTAAATAGACTTCAATTTTATTACTAAAAATAAACTAAAAGCTGGTTATTTTCGGATTTCAGCCAAAACTGGATATTACTGATGGGATTTTTAAAATTTTGACAATTTGGTTGGGTCCGTCTCGTCGAGATAGGCGATTTACATATATAATATGTCAGAATTCGCCTTTTGAGTTGGAAGATATGATCATTTCTTTGCGGAGGTCAATAATACGTATAAATCTGTATTTAACTCGTGATTGTCTGCATCCCCATGAAATTGTCAGTTAAGCGTCCTACATTAAGCAATCACTGAATATCCTCACAAGAAAGCTAAATTGTCAAATAGCATGAGCAAGAGGATACATACATACAGTAATCATGTTTTTGTTTATTCATGTGCTGCTTTGGAAGCATGAAAGATGTGAAAGAAACTAAGAGGCTTTGTCCAGAAAAAATAAGAAAGTAATTACACAAGTTTGGTAGGATGTGATAATATGAAGATGGAGTTCCTGCCTTTAGTATCTTTTATTCATTAGAAAAGAGAGAAGAGTAGAAGCATACACCTGTGGGTTTGTCATGGTTTGACAAAACCTTAAACTGTCAGCTGTTTCTTTTTTCTTATTCCCTTCCTGTTGTGGTTAGATCAGGTTGATTAATTCTTGTGGATCCTTTCATCTAATATGGTTTCTATTTTTTGAAATTATTGGCTTATTCATGCATGAATTTAACTTCATTTTGCAGCATGAAAGTGCATTACATACGCTAGCAAATGCGCTGCTAGATTATGAAACCCTCAGAGCGGGTGACATCAAGCAAATCCTACATCTTTCAGGAGGCCAACTATCTGAACAACAAGAGGAGCTTACGCTGACTTAGATCATGCATACAGTCTTTACCAATGTAAACGTACAAGTGTACAGTTGTGCATTACAGGTACTCTATTTATAAAAGAATCAGCTATTTCTTCCCTTTATTTGTTGCCTTTAGAGATCAAAGAGAAGTATCTTATTCTTCAGCTTAAACATTCATAAAATTGATAGCCAGGAGGGAAACAAATTTTTGGTATACGCTACCATTTGTATCAAGAGTTACCCATAAGGACGCCCATCTCTGATAATGGTAATGAAACTCTCTAGAAGAAAATCTGATACATACTGGATGAAAAAAATAAGCAAAACATTTAAGATTAGCATTATTACATTTAAGATTAGCATTTAAAGTTTTGCCTGTACATTCGTAAACATTTCTGATTATAGCTGTATGAATACTTGGTTTAACACAATTTTGTGAACAAAATCATGTTATTGGAGTGCATCTATTACGTGCCGTGCATTCTTTTCGAAATATGTTTCATATCCATATGATTATGTTTATGCTTTATGGTTCGATTTTAGATTGTTACGTATATATATGAAATGCAGTAGGAACTTGGTTCTCAGAAGGAAAATGCAATATGTCAAAATATTCTAAGAAAATGTGTTTGATTGAAGAAGAGCACACAAGAAAACGATTGAACCATCGTGTGACTGCCAGACTTTCTTGAAAATATTTAAGCTTGATAGCCCCCAATCAGCCTATGAACATTGGGTTACAATTTTGCCATAGTATACTTTGGTTTTACTAAAACTGGTACCCTCCTTCAAGCGGCCTAGTGGTTAGGGCTTGGAGCCTTGGCTTAAAAAGCTAAGGGTTGATACGTGTTTATGACATGTCTATCTCCAATTTCTAATTATTAGACATTGCAATATTTGTGCAATTCCTCTGGGCCCGAATTACGAAAGGGGAGTCCCATGTTTCGGGATTTACTTGGTTTTTCTTAAGCTGAAGTTTCTCTCTCCTGCGTGCACACGCAGAGGGGATAAAAAAAATTCCACAAGGACCCAAAATATGGGACCAATAGGTGGGACAGGTAAGATGTCCCCCGTATATTGCATAATGAGCTGGTCATCATTAATGATGACCATCTCATTATGCAATAGGAGAGGGACACCTCACCTGTCCTCCCTATTGGTCCTATATTTTGGGTCCATGTAGCAAAACTCGGAAAAAAAATGATACCACTTTGTTGCTCAAAGATGCATCATCAACAGTCTTTAAGATGATTGAAGTCCCAAGTTCTCGGCATGAGTAACGTATTTAATAGACAGTTGTTTAACAATTCAAAGCAAGCATGGGACCCTCGTGAATGATCCTCTGCTCGTTTCCTTCTACTTGAGTCATTCCTTTACTTTGTCTTATTTTAATATTTAACTCTATTATTTTGATATTCAACTCTTCATGTGAGTGACTTCCCTCTTAACAGAGGAAAATTTCCCAAAAAAAAGTGGTTCAAATATATACTTAAATTTGTCTACTGTGTCATTAAGCTTCATTTTAAAAGATGAAGTGGCTCCTTTGTCAAACTAGAAGGGTGGATCTAACCTTTAGCCATGGGCAACTCCTTGCAATGTTGTGGCAAATAACGTTTCCTTTCTACTACATATAAGCAACAGAAGTTTGCGTGAGGTTATGTTTTTAAGTAGGAAAGCTCATATATTTTATCTTTGTAATTTCTATTTATTCTGTATCAAGCGACTATGAAAGTTTATCAGGAAACTATATAATTCATGTCGCATAATAATAATAAAGTGATGTTGAAATTATCATGTCTACGCCATTGGTTGGGCTGAGAAGCTAACAGTTGTTCCAATACAGCTAATTAATATCTTCATCTTGGAGCAGTTACTTTTAGTTGCCCATTAGAACCAATGAGATTGTCTCATGGCCTTCAAGTACTTCAAGATGTGTGAGAAAAATCACAGTTTGACAGAGACCATGATCAAAGTTTCTTCATCTCCATATTACTGAGGTTGCAAGTTTGCTAGTCATCTCACTGGGCCCCGCTTACCCTTTGTAGTACCGTACCGAGCTCATTTGAGAGTGAGGGAAAGCACTGCCAGCATTGTAGCTGAAAGCGTGCCAATTGTTTGATAGAGATAGAGAGACAAGCGTGCGTATTTTATTTTAGGGTGAACTAGACTAAAGCTCCAAGAACTTCCAGTGTTTTGTAGTATCCCTGGAAGCCCCCGGCCCAGGGGGGGGGGGGGGGG